>PVKM010007856.1:0-40419 GCA_004027735.1 Carollia perspicillata | reverse complement strand
TCTGAGTTCTTTAGATTGATTACTAAGATTAAATAAAGGAGTTCTACTTAGGTAGTGATTACAGTAATCAGCTAATTCAGGTAATAGCTAATATTTATTTTACATTTTTATGAGTCTATTCTAAATGATTTTTTTTGTATTACCTCATTGAATCTTGTCAAAAACTCAGTGAGGTGGATAACACTTTTTTATCTTTGACAAAGGAGGAACCTGAATCACAGAAGCTAAGCAACCTGCTCAAGGTCACATAGGTAGTGAGTAGGTAAGAAGCAGACCCAGGGTTCAACACCAGACCCTTAACCTCTCTCTTATATTCTACATCACAAGAAAAAATATTAGTGACTTATTTAAAAAGGAAAAAGTACAGTATTGGTGGAGAAAAGTATCCTAGAAAAAGGGATGTTGAAAAGGGAAAAATGACTAGTTGGAGACAGTATTTCAGGCCTGCTGTGTGGATAAGGGAGTTAGAGTTAAGGCTGACATTCTAGTTTCTAGCTTGGGCAAGTAAGGAAGTACAAAAGAAGGATGTTGAGGACGGGGAAAATTTGATATAATACGTGTAATATGGTAAGTGCTTATGAGACATTAAGTGAAGATAGTGAATAGATAGTTATAACTGTGGGTGTGGATGGCAATCTGGATGGAGAGTTAAGTTCAGGCTCTCAATTTAAGATTGTCATTGAAACCATGCAGGGCACACTCATTCACAGAGGATATGCAGTGAGAAAAGAACACAAAGGAGGAAGTCCTGATGCCTGTGAAAATTAAAGAGGCACAGAAAGGGAGACCGTCCCATTAAAGACGCACAACACAGGAGTTAAGCCAGGAGAATGTGATGTCACAGAAGCCAGTATTAAGCCTCAGAGGAATCAAGAGCTTCGATAACAGGGAGCAGAGATACAGAAGCAAAGACCTGATTGCTTAGAACAGAAGTTACAAGAAGTCACAAAGTGGTGGGGACAGTTAAATGGAAATTTTGACAAATTTCTGGAGGGTCAGTATGGACTAACAGGAGACTAAGAAATCTCTAGAGCCACAGCCTTAGAGGAGTGTCAGATTTGGTGAGCTTTCCACACCGGCCTTCATAGTGAGGATCCAAGAAAGATTCCTTCAGGGCTCTGGTGGGGAGGAAAGAATATCCAGTGAGAAAGTTCTCCATAACAAAGGCTTTCTCTCCAAGGGAAGGACTTTACCTGAGTTTAGGAAGTAAATATCTCCACACATTATCCCCTCCGGCCTTCCTGTCTCAAGATATAAACACACATTGTCATAAAGGAATATGGTTTGAAGGAAATAAACTGAAAAAATGATCACCAAGGAAACGAGTGGGGACAGGGGCGGAGAGGGGGGAAGCTAAGTCACCAGATGAGTGACGGAAACTCTGGAGGAGACTCTGGCCAAGCTGATCTTAACACCCCTTTCTGCTTGATTAAACTTGATACAGCCTACTCTATGGCTCTGACTTGCCTCTCCGTGGAGCATTTATTAATACTTTATAAAACTTACAAATTCTTTCCCTGGCCCTTCGAGATGTAAATGTTTTTGAAAGACTCCAGTCAAGGTTTCCTCAAGGACCCAGGAGTCTCCAGTCATAGGAGAAAGTTGATGTTTCAGATGGCCTGAGGTCCACCCATGGTGGCTCTTTAAGTGTCTCCCACCTATTGTCAGAGTGGAGCTGAGTGTCCAGAGCTGGCCCAGAGCAGCTCCCTTGGAACTGGCAAAAGTATTAGAATAAAATTAAATTTTACTTGAAAACAAATGAGGGAGCAATTGTGAGTGTCAAATGTATTGCAGAGATGTCCAGGGAAGTAGTCTGAATCTATCCAGGGGATCTAACAACAAGGTGGTTAAAAGAAACAACAGGATTGTGAAAAGAAAAAAGTTGGATACACCTTCATGCTAGTGAGGAATTTTCAACCTATGTGGGATGGGTCGGGAAAGTTTGACATTTAATAAAAAATGCAAGGAAAGAAGAAGAAAGATTTAAGAACAGAGAGATTGGACTTAAATAACTTCTCTGTTTCAAGCAGCAGGAATCAGCTCAGCTAACTTAAAAAGCTATTATGGGAACTTTTTAAAAAGCCTGAAGTGACCCAATGTATCCAGAATGGAAATGCTGCAAGACCTCTGGAAGGATGCGGAGGCATCCTCCAAGTTGGCCTCAAAGATCCCTGTGGCCCAGTGACTCACTTCTAATGAATAGATATGGCACAAGTGATTGAAAGTCATTCTCAAAAATATGGTCGCTTTTGTCCTGATCTGTTTCTCTCTCTCTCTCCCTCTGTCAGATATTGCTCTAGGGGATATAAGTAGGTGTAAGCTTCATGTGGGGGTAGATAACTTGTCTCTTTAGTTTTGCAGATCTATAGGTAAAAGGAACTGAAACCAAGGAACTATATACTTAAAAAAGTGTACCTAAGGAGTCTCATTTGCACCTGGCCCTCATTTATACAACGTGCCTCTGGGCTTTGAGCTGATGTTATATTAAGATAAGGCTTTTGGGGGCCTTCCAGTGAGGCTGACTATCTCTGGAGTTGGCAGGGGCATGGGTCACTGGGGGCTAGAAAGTCTACTCTAGTAGGTAGCCACTAAAATAGCCCTCATTGATCTTCACCTCCTGACATTTATATCCTGAGGTGTAAACGTGAGCTCTTCATGAATGTGAGCTGGCCCTGGTAATTTTTCTAATGATTAAAACACAGCAAAAGTAATGGGATGTAAATTTCAGGGTTAGACTACAAAAAGACTGTTACTTCTGCCTGGTTGGCCCTCTCCCACTCTTCCTCCAAACCCTTGCTCTAAAAAAGCAGCTTTAAGGAAAGCAGTTAGCCCTATGGAGAGATCAGGGTGGCGAGAAAATGATATATCGGGTCAGCCAGAGAGGACCCTTTGCCTGCGAATGGCCTCATGAGCAACCTCAGAAGTGAGCCTTCTATCAGTCAAAGCTTGGGGATCACTCTAAGCACAGACAATACCTTGATTGAAGCTTTGTGAGAGACCCTAAGGAGGTACCTAGTGAGGGCCTACTTAGACTCTGAAGCTACAAAAAGCTAAGATAATAAATATTTATTAATTTACTGTGTTTTGGAGTAATTTATTACCCTACAATAGATAACTAATGTAAAAAAAAAACACGGGGCACAACTCCATCTAAACATCCTCTCTATCTTCTTCTCTGTACTTTTCTCCGTGTGAGTAACATGGCAGAAAACACAGACCTCCTTAGGGTCCACCTTTCCAGGGAACTGACTGACCACACTTCACTCAGTTGTCTCCTGCAGTGATATCAAGCATGGTCAGAGGGGCGGGGTCACACTTTGCATCCACTACAGCTACCCCTGCTCACAGATGAGGGGTAGGCCAGTTTAATACACGCAACCTGAGCATTGATAGGAAACAAGATTTTAATGGGAGCTTCTTAAAGGCATGTTTTCACAATTGATACGTCAAACATCTCCAAAGATACATGATGTTGAAATTTCTATATTTCCCCAACCTAACAAATGCTATCATAAATTTTAAGTCGTGTGGAATCATTCAACTATGTGGGGATTTTAATTGCTTTTTGCATGCTTGGGAAACTCTTTCCTGAAGTCAGAAATTATTGACTTTCTAAAATATTGAATACAAAGAAATATCAGTCACTCCTGATCTGAGTTCCAGAGCCAAATACTACTTAGGTAGTTTAGGTAAAAATAACAGTAAAATTAAGGTGCATGTGTGTGAGGGGGGGTAATATGGCCTTTCCCACCCTACAAGTAATAGATTCAAAGCCCTCATTTTGAATACCTTGAGGTAATAATTGAGATGCCAACATGCCTATTAAGCCATTTATTTATAACTATTTTCATAACACAAGAACAATGAAAAATTAATCGATAATTAAATCAAGATACATATAGGTTTAAAAGGATAAAAAATGTCCAATAGGCTGATTTCTTAAAATGTTTAAAAATACGAGGTACTAAATATAGCCAAAATAATTGATACCTTAAAAATGTGGGTGGTGGCAGAAAAGGGAAAGATTTATTTTTGCTTCTAAAAAATGTTTGATATGGTACAATAACCACACAGGTGCAATAAAACACAAAATCTGTAGTCAAAGAAAAAAAAGATTTAAAAAGCAAAAGGGAACATAAGAAACACTGAAATGTTAGAAATCCTTTTCAACTTTAAACTGGAATGTATTCATTCAGTCATGTGTCATACATTTACTCATTTATTCAACAGGTGTAAATTTGTGTCTATTTTATTCCAGGCCTTCTAATATGTTCTGAAGGAGACAGAAGCTATACTTACCCTCTTGGAGTATTCTGAATATTTTTTGTTAAAACACATACTTAAATGCTAAAAATATGCCAGTCCAGAGTGAAAGAAAGAAAATGAAATCCTCGGCAATACATTTTGTAAGTGTTGAAACATGTCTGGGAGTCAAGAGTACTTTTCTCTTGCTATATCCTTGATGGCAAGATTTCTAACACACAGTAGATTAGGGGGTGTGCATACCATGACTGTTAGGAAGTTATTTTTAGAAATTAAGTATGCAAGAAATGCCGCAGCTTACACCCAGATGCCTTGGGGATGTGCTGGTGTTTGATAACTTAATTGAGCTGAGTAAGTCCTGTTCAAAGAGAGCGGAACAGGCATGATATGTGACTTTACACTCACAAATGGAATTTTAACCCAATCTCTACTTAAAAGATTTCTTATTTGTTTTCCTCATAGAAGTGGGTTGACTTTTTAAACATAAAAGCACACATAAAAGCACACACAGACACACACAAAGGAAATAAAAAAGGATTTGAATGGTTAGCTTTCTTTGGGATAAGTTGTGCTATTCTGTTTCCTTTCAACTGGGATACATATTTTAAGAGTTTCAAAAAACAGGCAGAACAGAGAAGGCATATATTTTTCCTTGTATGAGTTAGGCAAGCAAATGAAAAGCAAAAATGTAGCCATGAATAAGATCCAGGCCACCAGCAGTAAATCTAAGTGCAGGTTGTTAGTGTTAAATGCCTGCCCCAGTCACTTATTCGTTTATACATTCTATGAATCGTTATTGTTCACTTAACATATGTCAAACATGAAAGGTCTGGGGACAAACATGGGGACATGATGATGCTAAGACAAAGCTGTTGTCCTCATAGAGTTTCTAGTCAACAGAAGAGACAGATCCATGCATGTGTGTGCGTACACAGAAATGCACAGACTTAGCACTAACTGCTTTGAAGACAAACCAAACAAGGTAAGCAGATAAATACTGATGGAAGGAGGCAGTGGCTGGTATAGAGAAGTTCTCTCTGAGGAGAAGGTCTTTTTAAGAGAACTTGCATTAAATAAAGGAAAATCTGTAGAAATATTGGGGGAAAGAAAATTCTAGGACAGACAGCAGCCAGAGCATAGACTATACTCAAAACAGACTTGGTTGCCACAGTCATAAGAATTGCAGCAAAGACGGAGGTGTATAGGAAAGGGAGAAAGGAGATCAGAAAAGGAACATGTAACTCAGATATAACAATTAGTGCAAGCTTTGGTAGAGCCTTGAGAAGCTTTTAGGCTTTATTGTTAGTGCAATGAAAAACCATTGAACGTGATATGGTCATGTCCATTATTACCTTGTCCAATTCAACGTTCCCAAACTAATCTTTCTCAGTCCTTGTCCCAGGGGTTTTTGTATCTATTCAGCCCTATGTCATGTAAAAGTCAAGATTCTGTCCTTCATGCTCATCTGAAATATTATGCTCACTTCTGATTCCTTCTTCTTCCTTACCTCGCCAATAATGAGTAAAGAAATCTCTCTTAGTCACGTGGAGTTGGGTGGGCGCGGGCGAGGGTAATTTGTAGCAGGATGGGGTTCTGGTCCCACTTGGCTTGCATGGAGTGGGCAAAAGCCTGTCCCAGACCGCCCTTGGGCCCAGGAAGTTTGTCTCCAATGTCTGCGGTGGTGCAGCGGCCTGAGGTCTGAGTGCAGGCTGGGACTACAGGTTCAAGCCATTGACCCTGGAATGCCGTGATGCTGGTACTTTAACTGACTTAACAACTTTCACGCTACAGTTTACAATGCACATGTGCCTTTCATGAGCTCGTTCTTATATAACTTGTAGAAACCAAGCGCCCTTGCACCCACACAGGAGTTAGAGCAGTACACAGTGCCAGTGGCGAAGGAGCAGTGTGGTGGGTGCACTGTTTTCATCTTACAGTTTAATTCTCACAACTCTGAAGTACATGCTACTCTCTTATTTTACAGGTGAAGCATCAGGATAGGTAGCAGCCTGAGAAGCAATAAAAAATGCCTTCTTTGTGGGGAGGGACCCTCAAAAAAACAGGAATTATCTTCTGGAGGGTGGGCCCCTTGTAGTACAGGCTTGCCCCACTAGATGGGTGTTCTAGGAACCCATCTGTATCAGTGCGCCAGCTGGTGTTGTGAGAGGCTGTGTTCAGCTGCAGTGAACTTTTTCTGAAGACTCAATGTGTTTGCCCATTTCATGATGGATGATTGAGGAGTGCACCTTTCCCACACTGCTCTGAGTGTTCAGCAGGAAGAGATGTGACCTCTGGAAAGTCATTTATCTCTTCTCGAGATGTAAGTGTCCTCGAGTAACTAACACTGAAACAGATGAGGGCAGTTTGGGGGCTGGGGGGAGACTCTAGAGCTATATCAGCTCTTCACAGTATTTATAATGAACCTACAGAAGTCCCCAAAATTTGGCACAAAGGGAGCATATGTCAGCATGTTGGGTTTTTTTGTTTTTGTTTTTACTAAATGTAGTGGCATACTGTAAGAAGAAATATGAAGGACACAGTGGTGTTAGACTGTTAGGAGAGGAAAGTACTGTAGGTAGTTTTTGTGTGGGAATACAATGAGACTACAGCAAGATGTGCTGTAAAAGAACAGCCTAGTATGTGCTAGAAGTTCTTTCCGTTCAGTTCAATATCTACAAATACTTCCTTTTCTTGAAACCTTAAATACAGGAATTTAATATTTTTTAAAAAAGAATCTCAACTACATATCTGAGCACCGGAATTCCAGCCCTGTCAGGTACTTGCTGAATGTAATAACAGGTCATCCAGCCTTTCTGCGTCTGTTCCCTCAGCTTCAGACTAAAAGACTAGACAGCTGCTGGGATTATTATTTACGATATGTTTATTACGTGTCAGCTTCCTCACAAACAGCCAATTTAAAGATAAAGACAAAGAATCTGAGGAACAGGTCAGCAAATTATTTCGCCCTAAATTAACCATTAGTAAGAGGGGTATTAGAGATTTGAACGCCGAGGTGAAGCATTTAATAAGTATGTCATTCTACCTGTAAAATGAAGTTTGCTCTGAAATAAAAATACAAGTATAATCTTCTTCATCCATTATGTGATGTATTTATAGATTTACCTTCATTTTGGACTTATTCTAATACTTATCATGATTTATGCTCTGTTCTGAGGGTAAAGATTTGGGAGACCTCAATCTCGCCATGAAGCAGCGTCAACATTTTAGATAATCTTAATATTTTGTACGTCTTATTTCAGCTAGGAATGGAATAGAGCAGAAAGGTCACATATGTAAATGAGCATGTGAGTAAGTCTTGAAGGATAGTGTGTTTTTTATGCTGAAGTTCAGCCAGGACCACTGGTTCAAGTTCTCATTGCCACAGAAGCATTAAAACTGGAAGAAACTCTAGAAATTCACTTCAGGCCAATTAGCATGGACTCCCTGAGATCACGCCACAGTGTGTGTGCTCAGTGCCTGGGCTCTTCTCTTTTACACTCTCAATACTGTCATCTTTCTCTCATTCTACCGTATTTTTAAACTCTCTCACCGCTTCCTATCATGAGCATAGGTTCATGATACAGTCTTTCCTGTAAGTCAGCCGGGCAACTGCTCTCACCTAGCTGCCTGCCGATCAGCCTGGCACCACAGAATAGACAAGAGTCACACAAGGTAACTATGCTGTTCCTCAGTTTTTATTGAGTGCAGTTTCACTCAAAGTATAATATCAATATGCATTAATATCGTGCTCACACTCTAACAGTCTAAGAGAAATGTAATAGACACACAGCAATCAATGGGGGATAACAAACCTGAGCCCCAGAGTCTCAGTCTGCAGGTCTGGGAGACAGCGCAGTGGACAGGGGAGTCATCAGTGTCTTGCAAGGGAGGATATCTGGAGCCAGGTGGACAGCAGGGCAGATGAAGTCCTCAGTCCAGCAGGGCAGAGCCTCCAGCAGCGATGCCCAGGGAGGTCAGCATGGCATGGAGCAGCACTCTGGTGTGTGGGGCTCAGCGGTCTCAGCAGTGGTCTGGAACCTGCCTCAGTTATACCTTGAAAGTGATGTACTCCAGCCTCTGGGTCTCTTGATAAGTGTCTTGGCACCCCCGGTGGCAAGTGTGGAATTTCCCCAGGAGCCTGTCTGTGGGTGGTCCCGCTATGCGGATGTGGCTGCTCTGATCACATGTCCCGATATCATGGGTATGTCTTTGAACAAAATTCTCGTGGCTGCTGACAGCCATTTTGGTCCATACAAGTGACTCCGCTTTGTCTTCTATACTCCACACTACCTTGACCAGACCAGTGCCATTTTATTGGTCCTGCTCTCCACACCTTACTTATTCAGTTGTTCGTAATATGGATTTCGTACTTTCTTGGCCTAATTGCATTTTAAATGATTTGATTTCATATATTATTTGCCCTTTTAGGTATCTCTTACTTTCTTTAACTTTTTAAACTTTATCCAAACTTTCATTTCTTTTTTCACTCAATCCATTGAGAGCATGAGCCACTTGCTCTCTGTATTGACTGTCCCATCTGTAATTGGACTCTGTCACTCTCTTTCTCCTCATTCTGTTTTATTTTCTTTTCAGCACTTATCTCTGCCAAACCTACTCCATTCTTATCTATTATCTAACGTCCCTATTTGAATTTAGGAGAATTCTTTGTCTGTTTTTGCTCACTGCAGTCCTCTCAGTCACCTGTGCATACCTGTCACAAATGAGGTCTTCAGTATATACTTGTTGAATTGAGTGAATTAAATTTTTTAAAAAATTTACAGATACACATGGTCTTCAAATATGAGCTCTGTTTTTCTTTTGCTGACTATGTTTCTTTCTTTCTTTGTGTTGTAATATTTTAATAGATTCAATGTTGGGGGAATTATCCTTGTTTATATATCTCTGAATGTGGGCAAATTTATAAGCGTCTGTTATTAACACAAAAGAGAGTACATATGTTCCATACGTTTTCATAGCCTATTCTACCTGAACATCGCTTGTCTCTTCCCCTTCAACTTCAAGTCTAAATCTTACAATTCACCTATTCAGTAACCTAAAAAAAAAAAAAAAAAAGCAGCGGAGAAAACTGAGACCACTCACAGCCACAGTTAAGGAATTTTATAATGGCCTTTTTTTTTCCTCAATGATTCTTGAATCTGTCTAAGAGTCATGCTTTGCCTGTTGAGTTGGAAGCACATGCTACAAAATTAAGGTGCCTTATAAATTACATTCTTATCTTGAGTCAAACTGGTCACTTCAGTGTAAGTGTTTTTTGAAAGATGTGGATTTTTTAAAATTTGGCTTGGATATACATTTTGTCTTCCCAGTTTGTCAATATTGCTCTTTAGTTGTAAAGATGGCCTTAAGAAGCTTGTTTTTATTTTTATTTTTCATTCTCCTGCTTTGTGCTGTTGTAGTGGGTTGAATGGTTGCCTCTAAAAAGACATGTCTATAAAACTACAAATGTCAACTTATTTAGAAAGGGAATCTTTGCAGATTTAAGTTAAGGATCTTGAGATGAGATCTTCAAGATTATCTGAGTGGGTCCTAATTCCTCTTAAGACACATACACACAGAGAAAGAGGAAAAGGCCACTTGAAATGAGAGGCAAAGATTAAATTTAGGCAGCCACATCCGGAAACACTTGGAGACAACAGAAGGTGGAAGAGACAAGAAAGGATTCTTGCTCAGAGTCTTCGGAGGCAGCATGGTCCTGTCTACCAATACCTTGATTTCAGAATTGTGGTCTCCAAAACTGTGACAGGGGAAATTTCTGTTTGTTTTAAACTACCTAACTCATGGTAATTTGTTACGGCAGCCCTAAGAAACTAATACAGCCCTTTACACTAGACATTGCCCTTCCAGATGAGAAGGGAATTCTCTTTGAATGAATGCTACAATTACTAGAGAATGAATGAAGGCAGGGAGAAAAATGGAAAGATCCAATCACACTTATGCCCTTGAAGTACTTCCACTGAAATGTCAGGATGACATTAATATGCCCCAGGGAAAGCAACTTCCAACCATAGTGTTCCCCTTCCTCCCACGTCTGCCCAGGCCCCACAACCAATTAAAGCATCATCTGCTGAAACAGTAATAGCACTCTTTTGATGTATGTTTAAAAGATGCTATTTGTTTATTTTTAGAGAGATGGGAAGGGAGAGAAAGAGGGGAAGAAACATCAAGGTGAGGGAGAAGTATCGGTCATTGCTTCTCTTGTTACACACCACCCCAACCAGGACCAACCCCGCCAACCAGGCATGAGCCCTGCTGGACTGGGAATGGAACAATGGAACAGGCGAACTTGGCTCTGAGTGTTGTCTGTGGAGGTGGTGGTGTTTGTCGAAGGCTCCATGTTATTTCCTGGATTCTACCTTCATTTTGTTGCAGACTATAGTGTATTTAGCAGGGTGTCCAAGTGATATAGTTGGGGAAAAAATATCTTTCTCTAATTTTTAAACAAACAAACATTGTCTAAAAAAAACAAGCACCCCCTCACCCATTTTATTATCTTCAGTGTGTTTTAGAAAGGGAGACATTTATAAACTACCCTTACACTTTTATTTTTTTTTCAGTATTCTAATTTGCTCTTGTGATCTAAGAAGGTAGTTGATATGTTGGCTAATTGTTCTATGTTGTGCACATGAAACTAATATAATATTGCATGTCCACTGTAATTGAAAAATAAACTTTAAAAATAGCCTGTAACTTATAAAAATATTTCTTTAATGTTTCAAATACTGTGTTTTCATAATACATGCAGTACCATATAGAGTGGATTCTCTAAAGGCGCAATTGTTGACTTTTTCCATCTCGTGGCACACATATGCTAATTACTAAAATTCTGCAGCACACCAAATAATATATATTATTTTGCCAATATGACAACCATAGGTATAATTTTTATTCATTCATACTGTATGCTCACTGTTGTGTTGGCTGGTGTCACATTTTTACTTGACAATCTAATGGAAAAGACGTCAGTGCTCCTGAGTAAAAAAGGCAGGTATTACATGTTTTAAAAATTCTGGAGGCACACCACTTGAAAATCGCTGCTTTAAAGGAATGCAAATGCTGTGGAAGAAGTTTTTCTGAAAGGTCCCTCTGGGATTTGAGATAAAGCCTAGTCTGTTCTGATTTAACCTCCTCATTAATGACATGGAAAAGGGTGGGAGTCACCAGCACATTCATTACATTCACAGCTGTTTCTTAATTGAAAGGTGTAACACATACCAGCTAAGGACAAACACTCAGGTTAAAAATAGGAACAGAGGAACATATATACAATATATTTTTTCCAGGCCAGAAAACAACCTAAAACCACAGTATCAAACCCTATGGGCTGAAGGGACTTGAGACGGTGTCCAGAGCTCAAGGACTCTCAGGTTGAAGATGACAGTACAGAATATGACAGTACAAGGATCCATTCTAAGTGACCAGCAATTTATGTAGCCAGAGAGGTACAAAAAGGACATCATACAACACACAGATGCAAGTGATCCCTTAAAAGATGTGTTAGTCTCACTTGAGTATAAATAATGAGGCTCAATTTTTAAACGTGTCAAGAAAAGATCTTAGAAATAAATGATTTGTAAAAATAACAATTTTTGTGTGGTTCCATAATGATGTCAAATGTACAAGAATCAGATCACATGACCTTTAAAAATGCTCTTCATTTATACATGAGAAATATGGCACCAAGAAAACTTATGCTACTATCCCAGGATCCTAAGGCAAATATTTGAGAGAACCTAAGCTAAAGTTTAAGTCTCCTGACTACTAATTGTTGTACCATTCTGGATTCCTGCACCATTGCTAGGCCTGACTTGAACATCAGCATCAGGGATGTGAAAATATCCCAAGTTTAATATAGAGGATTCTTGGTAAGGAAGCTTTGGTAGAAAGTTAATATTCCACACCAATTCCTTGGAGGCACAAAGGAAACAGAGAGAAGAATCAAGGCAGGAGGAATGCAGGAATGGTTGTTCATGGTCTCATCTTCTCTGCAGAGTATTTAGTGATAGGTTCCAAACTGTCTTGTGAAAGTGGCGAAGAGCACCATACTGAGAGTCAGAAGAATTTTGTTTAAAACCTTAAACAGTTATTTCAGTATTGTGATTTTCAGCTTCAAAATTTGCAAATTAAATCTCAATGAAATCAGTTAATTGACATTGCCTATTAAGTTTAATACCTATAAGGTATTAAGTGATTTTAAGGTTAACACTGCTTGACAAGGCTGTGGTGAGGATCAAATTTAAAAATTATAGGAAGGATTCTGTAAAAGAGAAAACTGAAATGAGGATATAATCTGCCTGAACCCTGACTCTGTGACATGCTCTGACTTCTTGAGTAGAGTCCATTTAACTGAGGTCTTTCAACTGCAGTTGCTTGTTTACAAAATCCGTTCAGTAAAATAATAGATATTCAGGAAAAGTGAACTAGAGCAATGATGAAGACATGCGGCTCCACTTGAGTGAAGGGTTCCTGCATCTAGGACCACCCAGCAAGTAGTAGGATGAAACTCTGCAGGTATATGATTTGGAAGAAAAAGAAAAGTTTCCCAATTCATTGATTAATAAGAATGCCCACGAGAAATCAGTCCAGACTTAGTGTCTAGGATCTAGCAAGATGTCAAGGAAATGGCAAAAATTGTTTCGCGTCGGAACAATCTGTGCTTGCATCCCAGCTTCACAGTTCATGGGCAGTGAGACTTAGAAAACTCACCAGGCTTCGGTTAGTTTGCTTATGAAAGGAGTGATAACATCGTTTATGTGGAGAAGTTGGTGTAAGGATTAGAGGAGCACACGCAAATCTTCCAATACAGTGCAGCACCTGCAGCAATCATTTTTAACCCTTCCAAAGCAGCTATGCGAGATTTCCTCCCAGACCAGGAGACACTCCTATGAATTGCATGCCAGTCAACTTAAAGGAGATATATTTAAAATTCCAATATGTGAACTGAACTGTCAATGATAATAACGATAAAGATAATGGCCTTTGAATGTACCTGCTTATAACTTCAAAAATGATGCATAATCAATCTTACTGTGAGAAAATCTTGCTCTCACAGGATGATAATATTTTAGAGGATTTCATGAGTTCTTTTCATTTTTAATTTCTCTGACTGTAAATTTTCTAAGTTAAGCCAGTTAGTTAAAGAAACAACTCAAACCTATGTTGAGATAGCTAAGAAAAAGATTGTTCAAGAAACCTTTTGCTATGCTATTAGTTTCATTAAAACCAATTTACCAAATATAAGCAGGTCAAGTCCAAGGAACAATAAAAATTAGAAATAATATGTCATATCTTCTAGGTAGTCTGAGCCATGAAATCATCACAGCCATGATTTTCCCAGAGCTAACCATTCATTTGCACCTCAGCACTTCTGGATCTATGTTATTGTTTTCCTCTTAACGTCTGCTATGCCTCAATGGTCATAATAGGTGGAGACTGATGGGGAACTGAGACTTAGCAGCAACTTAGCAATTAAAATGCTCAACTGGTCTTTGTTCCAGTGTTCCCCAGTGGGTAGGGCCCTGTTCATTAATCTGCATGTTGATTACAGCCACTGTGTGCTATCGATCTGTGTTTCCCAGCCCTGTAATTGTGGGAGTATTAAGTTGCCATAGGCATCTACAACGACTCAGACCTCTGAATGTAATGTTGCTGACAATCATGCAATGAAAAAATTATAGTCGCCTTTTGTGCTGACTTGAAGGTATGTGAGGAAATTTCTAGAACCTGCCTCCTTTACATTACTTTAATAAGGTAAATTGAAAGCTTATTTTACATTATACCATTGATGCAGTTCTAAATTGTCCAGATAATGAAAAAAATATATTTATTTCCTTGTTGACTTACTTTATAAATTTCAGATAAGGTTTGTGCTTAAATTCAATTATAAGCGACTCCATTACATTAGTTTTACATTTCTCTCTTCTGTCCCAACCTTTTCCTCTCTGCCAAGTAGCTAATGATGTGTAAACCGGCACTTAGGTGTGCTGAGAGAGCATGTTATTTCAATGAACATGATCATGAATCTTTTATGAAGTAGCTTTTTAAAAATGCGAACAATTATCCTGAAATGTATGTGTTTATATTCGCTTTTTAAAAGTGAGACATACTTCAAAATAATTGTGATATGAAGAATGAAGCTATTTTAATTGACACAAAAATGAAGCCTTATTTTAAATCACAGTGATAGAAAAGAATGATTTTGTAAGCCTTTTATTTATCAGACTTCAGTTAATACCCTTTGTGTTAAACATGAATATTTGAAATACTACTAAACTCATTAGCAGGACCTATAAGTTCTTTCACTTAGACATTTGCCCTCATCACTGGTTCATTTTAACAATGGAGTTAATTTCCTGGGTTCTGTTCTAACACCAGTACTAGCACCTACTGACTCTTACGCATTTAAGTTTCCTGAAGATGTAACATGACCTTTGTACATGTACCTTGGTTAGAAAGAGGAGATAGGTGAGTCGGAACTTAATCAGTTTTTTTCAATGTAAGGATAATTTTAGACTGAAGTCAAAATTATTAACATAAATCTGATGTTTACATAAATAAGTGCACTATACATTTCATTCTTCACCAGAATTTAGGTATTATTGTCAAGGTTTGCTACCTTGTCTCTAAAGTGAAAATAAATGATGAATTAATATATTTTTAACATCCCAAAACAGAAGGCACGGGAGGGAGATAAGTTAACATCCAAGAGGCAGCAAAGCCTTTTCATACAGCATGTGAACCACGGGCAGAGCAACAGCTTCCCAAGTCATTCTGCCCAAGTCCAGCCCCTGAATCAAACCACTCTGTTGAATGTAAGTTCACCTTATAACATTAAGGCAGCACAAGTCACATTTCACGTTATTCGTTACCACGTTCGGTTTGAAGAAGACCTCTAGACTCATCTAATACGTCCCACTGAATGACTTCCTATGTTTCTAAAATGTCGTATATGTTCCCTGTTGAGTCTTGAATACACCACTTGGAGTTATTTTTATTAGGTTTCAAATTACATCATAGTGTATACTAAATTCTAGGTCATCACTGTGACCTGACACTATCTGAAGTCCAAAGACTTCTGTCATGTATCAGCAAGATAAATTCCCCTGGAGATACTGTAGAAGCAATGCTGTTCTGATGGAAGGGCAGCAACTACTTCAAAAATGGACAGAAGTTAAGAGGCATCTCAAGGCTCCACTTTTCAAAACAAAACAAAACAAAAATATCAGTGACTGGCAAGGCACTGTTTGAAAACCTTTCCATTGCCAAACTTGTCATTTCGGGGATTATGAACTTTTCTCAAAAGAAGACTATTCCCGGGACAAAGAAATACGTCAGTGTTCCCATTCATACCCCTTGGGCTAGGAAAGGAAAGGGGAATAGGCACAGGTCGACGATAGTCTGCTGTAGGTGGCAAGGACGTACAGAGATCCGGGAAACCAGAGGAGCCAGAGTGGAAGAGGCGACCAGGAAGCCGAGTGAATATACAAAGGGCCTGCAAGTCAAGCAGAATAAGAGATGGAAAACATAACTTCATCTCTTACCTAAAGAAAATGTCATTATTTGTAAGCTTTTTTAGGTTCTCCCAAAGTTGTGCCACCCCTTACTTTCAATTTTTCACCAAATGCAGAAGATCTAATTATCACTTAAGAGCACAGACTACTCATTCCTAACTTTGTTTAGTTTTTGATTATTGTGATGATCTCAGCTTCATCTTTTCACTAAGAATGAAAGTGCCCTGTCTCAGCTTATCCACTTCAGGATTATTTTAGTTTGAGAGTTTGGGTTTACTGATTTAAAACATAATGAAATTCTTCTGCCATATATATTAGTACTAATTTTGTAAGATTTTCTATATTTAGCATTTCTTGTCATTTCTTTTTTGTACCTAGAGTTGAATTTAAGTTTCCTTCATGAAAATAATAAAATGACTTTTTATTTGCATAAACTCAATTTAATTAGTTATTTTTACCATGGAATTTTAATTTGTCCTGTTTAATATTTTACTTACTTTTCACACGTATGAACCAGTGTGAAACAGGTAAGCGTAAGTCAATAATATTGTTCAACTCGATTGCATTTCCAAAATAAGTAACTTTATTTATAATAATTTAACACATTAAGAAATTATGAGTTGTAAGAGCAATTCCTATCTGAGTCAGGAAGTCCCTTGACACCCAACCCTAATTCGCTCTCTACCTTGCAACTGAAAGCCAGCATTGAAAAATCTGTGCTGAGATTCCCACAAGCCAAAGGGAATCAGAACCTCTGCTGGTCATTTTTCAACTGAAGTCCCCATGGCACCTTCCATCTTAACGTCTTCATAATCAAGAGCCAGAGTTTTCCTCTCCTTGGCCTCTGAGACCCAAAATTCATGAGTGTAATTCCCCCTGTTGAAAACAAGCTGCAGCAACAATTATTCCTGGGATCTCCTTGGCAACCATAATCAGGAGCCACTGTAATTGCTCCCAGAACCTTTGTACTTTTCAGTATTCTTCTATGGTTTTCTATACATATTGTAACGTCTGAACTGTCTTTTCTGGTGCCCAATACCTTACATGAAGAATAGCTGATTATACTCTCTCAATTTTCTAGATACTATAGAGACCATAGCTTATGAATCCTTAGTGTTTTTTGGTGTGTGCTGGCTAATCAATATGACTTGGCCCGCACCTAATGTTGCCTTCAGCAAGGGGAACATACGCACAAAGGTTAATAGGGAATGACATTGTAGACCATTATGCTCCACTCTTTTTTCCTATTTGATATTGTATGTTATCGATGTCACTGAGCTCTTTAGTTCTTACGAACCTGACTCTGCATGTACAAGTCGTAGCTGTGTAGCTTCTCTTTTTAGTGATGAGTGTGAGCCTTAAAGCAGAGTCGTGAAGTGTGTGGGGAACAGAATCTGAGTTGTGGAGCTGCAAGAAGCACTCAGAAAATGCAATTCGCACAGAATTCACCAGAGGACTATTATAACTAAAAGACACGAATCAGATCTCAGACATTCTGTATAGGATAAATATTTTCATTGAAGACACTTTTTTATTTCCAAAAGTCATTAGGAAAAAATCTGGTCTCTTAGCAGGCAAATCCGGAGAGAATGGAATAATGTGTATTCAAAACATAAGGCGAGGTATCGGGGAAAGAGAAAGAAAGAATAGACTTATGACATTGTTTACCCTGCCAAAGGAAAATAAACAGAAATACGATTTGTGAAGTAAACAAGATAAGAAATACAAGGCAAGACTTTGAATATATTTTAAAAGCTTAGCATAGCATAAAGTGGCCAAGAGAGAAAACTGATGCTAGAAAGCCTTTATAAGAAAAAAATAGAGTCATTTAAATCAAAGAGGCAAAGAATAAGAAATTATTCCAATATGAATAAGTGGCTTTAACTATAGGATAAAAAGAAGAATTGGTTGACAAACTTATACCATGACCTGAATGAAAACAGAAGGTAATATCTACCTACAAGTTGTATTTTAAAGTAATTAAAAATAAGACTTCTAGCCCTGGCTAATGTGGCTCAGTGTATTAAGCACTGACCTGTGAACCAAATGGTCGCAGGTTTGATTCCCAGTCAGAGCACATGTCTGGGTTGTGGGCCAGGTCCCCAATTGGGGGTGTGTAAGAGGCAACCACACACTGATGCTTCTCTTCCTCTCTTTCTCTCTCCCTTCCCCTCTCTCTAAAAATTAAAAAAAAAAAATAAGACTTCTGTAGGAGACTGTTCTGCATGGTGTGGGCCCAGCTCTGACTCGGAGATGCACAGGACCCACGCCCATGGATAGGTTCTCCTGTGGGTAATCAGGCCTGCTATATGCTTAGGCTGCTTTGAGTCTTGCTTTTTGCTGGGAACTCCCTCACCCGGATTTGTGACAAACATATACTGCACAGTAACTTCCTAAAATCCATGCTAAACCTTCCAAGGATGAGTGTAACTGGTTCAACCACTTTTGCCTTTTCATTTGCAAATATCTCTTTTCTGTGATGTGATTAGTGGCATTGGCTCCTTTGTTTTCTGTAGAAGGTAACCACCTAAAGTGAACCTGTGGATAGTAAACGAGGACCATCATGAGAAACCCAATAAATAGCAGTCACAGCAAGGGCCAAGGCTTTTGCTTCCCTTGAGAGAAAAGCCATGCTGTCCCTTTTCCTCTGCTGGTCTCAGTAGTCCATGTGAATGTCTCATTTGATGCATAATGACTCGGACACTGTGGGCTGATGTCCACATCAGACTTCTAAAGTGAAACACATTTGTCAAAAAAAAAAAAATTATGGTGCCTATTGGTAATAATAATGTAGTTTTATATATAAATATTGCTATCAGGGTGAATCTTATCAGAAATAATAATAATAAATAAAAAACATAACAGTAAACTATTGGAGGTGATGGTTATACTTATGGCATAGATTGTAGTGATAGTTTTGCCAGTGTATTCATATCTCCAAACTCATCAAGTTGTATACATTAAAAATTTATAGCTTATTGAATGCCAAAAATACATCAATAAAGTGGTTTTAAAAAGATAAAATATGATTAGCATGCCAAAGTTAAATAAAATATATTTGCTGTATCAAACATGCACTGTTCAGTTAGATCATTGTCGGCACCGTAATGAATTTGACACGCTGTATCAGTTAGCTGTTACAGCATAACAAACCTTTGCAAAATTTAGTATTCATGCACTCACAAGTTTCTGAGTCAGCAGATCATTTCCATTGGTCTGGGCCAGACCAGCTCACGGAAGCTTCCATGCAACTCCACGCAGGTGGTTAATCAGCTGGCTGGACCAGAAGAGCCTCAGTTGGGATTAGTCTGTGCTTCATGTGGCCTCTCATCTACTGGCAGGCTATGCTCGATATATTGACAAGCACTAGCAGGGTTACAAGAGAGAGATGAAGCATGCAAGGTCTCTGTTGACCGAGGTACAGATCTGACAACCTGTTACTTACATCATGTTCCATCAGCTGAAGCAAGATATGAGGCTCTTATAGATTTAGAAAGAAAGGAAATAGAATCCACCACTATATGTGAGTGGCTGCAAACTCACATTATGAAGAGAAAGGACAAGGGATTATGTAAGTGTTAAATCATGGAAGACATTCAGAGACTAAAACTTAGTTCCTAATGGCGAAAGGATACAGTGAGATGGGAAGAGATAGCATGATAAGACAGACACTGTGTAAGAAAAATAGTGTCTACAAGAAGAGAGGAACAGGGCAAGCCTTCAAAGTGAAAATACGAAGATATTGATGAGACAGTATTAAAATAGTTAAGTAAGAGAAAATAAAAAGCAGGCATTATATTTGAGAGCTAGAAGTAAGAGATTGATGGACTGAATGTTGACATATGTGCATGAAGGCCAGTGGATGAGGGAGAGAAATTGAGGGTGTTATCAAGGGTGTAGAGGCCTAGACAATTGGATCGACATAGCGCTATTCATTAATGAACATTGCAAGATAATTGGTTTCTTCTTTTTCTGTGGATAGTATAAGGGGCTGTTAAGAATTAGTAGAATTTTGGCAATGTTCAGTTTTTTAGACCACTAACAATGATGCATTTCAATAATGTAGGAGAAATAAAAGTCCAACTATAAATTGAGGAAAGAATGGAAAGTTAAGCACAGACATCTTATGCAAATAGTTCTTTTATGATGCCTCTCTGAGAAAAAAGATAAAAGTTGTAGGATGTAGTCTGAGGAGGATGAAAACTTGAAGGATTTTGTTTGGCTTTTTAGTGTCTCTTTGCTTTTATTTTTTCTTTAGAGTGGAAAAGCCTTCAGCATTTTTGAATGTTGAAGAAAAGAAGCAATTAAACATACAGGTGGTAGAGGATAGATTTGCTTTTGAAAAAAGAAGGGAAAAATTTTTGAAGAATGTCCATTAGATTTTTTTGTGTGACATATGGAAAGTTTTGAGTTAAATGACTGATAAGCTCTTTTCTCTGCTCAGATAGTTTTCGTTAGCAGAATAAAAGATTTAGAAAAATGAATAAGATATAGAATAGTCCCCTTGGGAAATTTGGAATGATAGTAGATTGAGGACACATAGACTGTGAAGGAAAGTTGAGGTACTTCCTAAAGGAGGGAGATTATTTGAGTTGCCAGGAACTATGCCCTTCCCTTTCAGAGATGTTACTACATTGAAATCTCTCATCAGCTCTTCCCAAGGCAGGAAACCCCATTCTACACACGGAGAAATGTGTGCAATGACGGTTCCTGCAGGACACATTACCTTATTATCCTAACACAGAGGTGGAAAGGCTAAGGATTTTATTTCAGGTCCATCGGATCCAAAGCAAATATTCCCACAACATACTCCCCTCAAATTTCAGTTTTCTGTGGTTTTTTATTGCTACTCGCCCACAACTTATGACTAACCAACACTGATCTTTGAAGAGAGAAATAGCTTCTTGCTTTACCACAAGTATAAACCAAGGGCTCATCCCTCCTGAGGAACCATTTATAAAGATAAGAGATGGCTACAAGGACAGAAACTGTTCTCATTCCCCTGGTGAATATCCACTTAGCCAGCAGACTTGTTCTTTTGCTCTCTCTGACTACTTATCAGGATAAATAGGAACTATGACGATGCAGTAGGAACGGTGGTAGATGGCATGCACCCTAATGTTGGTACAACAGATATAGTGTCTCCTTTGGGTTAAGAGGTTTCTATGGAAGGCATGAAGGCTTGCACCATTTTTCTAACACCTACCCAAGGAAGCTGCCTCCCATGCAAGAAAATCCTAGTGAAAAAATACTGAGCAGGAAATGGCAGAGAGTGTCAGGACAGGTTACCCCACAATCCTCCCAAATCTGGTGCCTGTGCAGCAGAGAGACTTCATTCAAGGGCTCCCTAGGAATTCACCCACACATGCACCCCATGAAACAATTGGCACAGAGCATCCCACAGTGGCTAAAAACTAAAGGAAGATAACAAAACCACCCAGCATTAGAGCAAGAGACAAAAGAATTTAAAAGGGATTTGAGAGTGAAATTATAGTCCAAACTACAATAAACTGGACTGGGCTTTTGAGAACCTAATGGAGAAAAAGCACTGAAAGATTTTTATAAGATGATGTTCAGTGGCAGAAACAGGAAAAACAACAAATCAAGGTTGAATACAGTGACTGGCAAAATAAATAAAGAAAGAAAACCATGTCTTATTTACATTCCCACTAAAATCAGACTCTTTGATAAGCAAGTTACATGTGGAATAATAAAAAATAACAACTTGAATTAATAAGACCCTAGAGACTTAGCATTAGAAACAGCTTCAGAGTGAAAGTCAAGACTGAAGGCTCAGACACCTGGAGATGGTGTATGGCATGCAAAATACAAAAAGCATGGTAGTGCCCTGGCTGGTGTGGCTCAGTGGTTGAGTGCTGGTCCACGAATCAGAGGGTCACAGTTCAATTCCCAGTCTAGGGCATATGCCTGGGTTGTGGGCCAGGTCCCCAGTAGGGGGTACGTGACAGACAACCACATATTGATGTTTCTGTCCCTGTCTTTTTCTCTCCCTTCCCCTCTCTCTAAAAATAAATAAATAAAATCTTTTTTAAAAAGTATGGTAGCTGTCATAAATGGCACATGTGTTTATTTCTTATTGCATAATTAAAAATATGTTTTTACCATAATGTCATCTTCACTCACAGAAACAGTTTCTGCCTCTTATTTATGTCCCATATTCTGTTTTTGATCTTGCTATCCAGGTGAATCTCTGCTTTTTATTTCATTTAAAAATAAATATTTTGCATTTCACATATAATTTCTGGGTTCCTTTTATTAAAAAAATAAAACTAATTATTTATTCTGTGTTTGAAATAAACACCTACTCTGAGCTTTCTTTTCTGGTATTAAGTAGTCAGTCAAGGTCGAGAGGTTTAAATGGGCTGAGAGAGTCCTTCAGCAGACGAAAGATCACCCAGGAACAGGCTCGGAGTCTCTGTCTCTAATTACGTGATTCTGAGTTTTTCCCATCTGGATTTATTTTAAAATGCAAGTCTTGCATAATTCATTCTCCTTTCATAAATAAATCCTAACGGAAGGTCTGAAGACCTGAAGGAGTATAGTTCTTCATATAGATGGTATAGCAAGTCCTTTTATTGTGTTCAGTGATGCCCATGTCCAGATGGCCAGTACCTGGAGGTTAGAACATACAGAATTTCTCAAAGGAAATCCTAGTGCTGCCAAAAATAAAAAGGTAAAATACAAATGTGTTACCATGGAAAACCAATAGCTGTAAGTTCAAATCTGTATCCCAGAGCCTTCATTTCCACAATTGAAACGCTGACACAGTAATTCTTACTTCAGAAAGATGTAGTGACAAATAAGATACCAGATTTAAATTACCTGGTGCTGAAGTGTTCCCTCTCTTTTATTCTTTCACAGCCATAAAAGGAAGCTAGTTACATTTATGTTTATACTCTGTGGTGTGTTATGAACACACTTACAGATTTGGAGCCCATGAACACATCCCCTTACGAGTGAAATAACTTTGTGTTTTTGACCAGGGCAAGGGTGGAGTAGGTCTGGGAAATCTCTCAAATTTATCTTCACTATTTAAATCTCCCTGGAATTAATTTTTCATCTGAGTTTCATGCCTTCCTCCACCAATGAACATGGATATGCCTCCTATTTTCCAACCTCTTCCACCTACTAGAGGTCTGTACAAATATTATACATACCTGTCAGCACAGTCACACCACTATCTCCCCTATCCATCTGCATTGTAAACTTTTATTTTTTTCCTTATCTCAGTTTGGTGCAGTGCTCTACGTTTTATAGCAATACCTCATTAAATAACCTTTTTAAAATCCCTCAAGATAAGTACTACGGAGAAGAAAAATATTACTTGAAATTTCTTGAGTTTTTACTGTCTACGTTAAGCACTTTACACAGATTATCTAATTTAAACTCAAAACACGAGATAGGTATAATTGTTATTGCAATTTTACATGGAAGACAACCAAAGCATAAAGAAATTAAGTTACCTCATGTTATCACATGGCTATGATGTAGTAGATCTGAGATTCAAAAAACAGGAAGTCTGCTTCTTGAGCCTACGCTATTATTTTATCAGTAAGTATTGCATTTTTTTTTTTGGTCTTTCCCCACCCTTACTTCAAATCCTGTGAAGAAACTCCAAGAAAACCACTTGTAAAATCAGATGACCTTTCAGGAAAAAAAATATGCTAGAATATAATACATCACACAACACAACACCACATACATAAACTGTATTAGTTACCTATTGCTACATAGTGAATTACCACATACTAGTACTTATTGACTTAAAATAACGTGATTTATGTCTTACAGATATGGAGGTCATACATGTGAAGTCAGTCTCACTGGGCTAAAATCAAGGTGTCAGCCGGCCTGTACTCCTTAAGGAGGCTCTTGGGGAAAATCCATTTCCTTGCATTTTCCAGCTTCTGGCGGCCGCCTGCACTCCTTGGCTGTGCCCCTTTCTCTCCCTTCAAAGCCAGAGCATAGCATCTTCTCTCCTGTCTGGCATCTGCTTCTGCTGCTTTGAATAAGCTGTTAGTAGAAATATGGGTGTTAAAGATGCTGCAGGTGAGGGTTCAAAAGAAAGTGAGAGAGCATGGTAGAGATTAGCCCATATTTTCTTAGAGAATAAATATATTGTAGGAAGTTGGTAGAAACATAAATGGTGAAGGGACTGCTGGTGAGTGCTCAGAGGGAAATAAAGATCATGTTATTGTAACTGAACGAAGAGAAATCCTTGTTATATAACAGCAGAAAGCTCAGCTGAATTGTAGTTTTCTGTTGTGTGGAAAGCAGAACTTGAAAGCAATATACTTGGATATTTAGCTGAGATTTACAAAGTGTTGAAGATTTGATCTGATTTCTTCTTGCAGATATCTGAATGCTAGAGGAAAAGGATATCATGAAGGAAGAACTGTTAAGCAAAAAAAGGAATGTGAACTTGATGATTTGGGAAATTTTAAGCTTGTCAAGATTGTAAAATAAGCTAAAATTAGGAAATTCACTGTCAGGAAACGTGTTCCAGAGGGGAGGCCAAAGGTGTAGCTGGCACCTCCAAAATATCAAAATCTCCAAGTATTAAATCACACCAAAGGCCCTTTGAAGAGATCAGGCATGTGGCACACATCCCCTTGTCTTCTCTGCAGAAGCCAAGATAAGAGATGAGATTTTCCAGGAGCACTTGTCTAATAGAATGAATTCTTGTGATATATTCTTAAGATTCACAACTTTCTGGGAATGTTATACCAGCAGAAACAGTGACAGCTTTGACTGAAAAGGGCAGAGAGAAGACAAAATGAAAACCGGGTGCAGGACTCCCAAAATTTTACAGGCAGGAAATAGTCTCATAAGACTACTTATCCACAGACAGGTTGCCACTCTTCACAGGGAAAAGAAAAAAGGATGACTCCAAGGGATGAACTGTGAACCCAGGGGAAAAGGGAGAGAGAGAGCAAGAGAGAGAGAGACAGACATCAATTAGTTGCTTCCCAAATATGCCATATGCCCTGACTGGGGATTGAACCTGCAAGCTAGGTATGTGCCCTGACCGGGAATCCCACTCTCAATCTTTTGGTGTACAGGATGGTGCCCAACCACCTGACCCACCCAGCCAGTGCTGGGCTGACATTGGAATAGGGTGAATGCATTTTCATGTGAAATGAATATGAACCCTTGGTGCTCAGAGAGTGAACTATGGTATGAGGAATAATGGCCTCCCAAAATACCCCCACCCTAACCCTTGGGTACTATGAATATAGTTAGCATCTTGAGAAGAAAGGATGATCCCAAATTATCTGAGAGGACCCATGATAATTATGAGTCCCATGATAATTATTTCTATTACAGATAGAAAGAAGAATCAGAATCTGAGAGAGGAACGGTTAGAAGCAGATGTCCCAGAGGACAAAGATGTTACACTGTTGTCTTTGATGTTGACAGGAGACGTGAGCCAAAGAGGGCAGGCAGCCCTTAAGAACCCGGAGAAGGCAGAGAAACCGATCCTGCACTCTCTCCCCCAGAAAAAGTGCAGGTTTGTCAATGCCTGCCCTTCAGCCTGGTGAAACGGCATTGGGATGTCAGACTTGCAGAACAATCAGATAATAAATTTATGTTGTTGTAAACCACTAAATTTGTGATCATTTATTACAACAGCAACAGGAAGCTAAAGCATGGTCAGTGAATTGTCAGTTGTGCAATGACGTAAACATTATTTTTTCCCTGAAGACTAAAGTCAAAATAAAGATAAAAATGAGCATCCATCTCATGTGAGTAATAGAGACTTACCACTCCAAGTCAAATAATTGCCCTGTAGTCCTGGTGCTTCTTCTGATGGTGTGGCACAGCATTAGAACACGGCAGATACAGTGAGAGCGATGTCGGATGTGTGAGCACTTTCTCCAGCTGTTAATCACTATGGGTATATACGTTCCCACTAATATGTGCTAACATGTAGAAAACATTTTTCAGTATTTACTTTGTATTCTAAGAACTTGATAAATCACTTTTTAGTTCTAGTAGCTTCTTCCTAGACTCCTTCATAATGTCATCTGTGAATAATAACTTCACGATATATATGCATTTTGTCTTATTATAATTTAATATTTGTGCATTATATTACTGCCTGTGACTTCCAACACAAAATCAGAAAAAGTAGTGAGAGCAGACAACCATTCCTTATCCCAGTCTTAGGAAAGAAAATCATCTCATTTTTTGTCTTTTTTTATATTACCTTTCATTTAATGCTTTTTATTAAGTTGAGTGAGTTCTCTTGTATATCACTAATACATGTTGAATTTTATTATATGTTTTTTCCTCACCCACTGAACTCACACTATGACTGTGATTATTTCTTTTAGTCTGTTAACACGATGAGTTGCACTGACCACATTTTAGTGATAAACCAACCCTGCTTTCCTACATAAATGATACTTGGTCATAATACATTATCATTTTAATATATTGGTGAGACCAAGTTGCTAATATTTGTTGAGTGTTTATTTGTCTGTGCTCATGAAATATGTAGGTCTGAAGTTTTTCTCTTAAGTAATGTTTGTTTGGGCTTAATGAAATGAGTAGAAAAATGATTGCTCATATTCTAGTTTCTGGAACAGTTTGTGTAGAATTGGGATTATTTTTTCCTTAAATGTTTATTAGAATTAGCCAATAAAACCTCTCTGGAGTTTTATTTTATTTTATTTTAGTGTTGTTCCAGTACAACTGTCTGCCTTTCCCTCCCACCACTCCCCCCACCCCAGCCACCCCCACCTCCCTCCCCTGTTTCCACTCCCACTTGGTTTTGTCCATGTGTCCTTTATAATTGTTCCTCAAAACCCTCCACCCTTTCCTTCCCATAATCCCCTCCCACCTCCCCTCTGGTTACTGTCAGTTTGTTCCCAATTTCAATGTCTCTGGTTATATTTTACTTGCTTCTTTGTTTTATTGATTAGGTTCCCCTTAAACATGAGATCACATGGTATTTGACTTTCACTGTCGCCTGGCTTATTTCACTCAGCATAATGCTCTCCAGTTCCATCCATGCTCTTTCAAAGGTTTTCTTTATGCAAAGAATTTTAAGTACAGTTATGAGACATATATCATTTCTGTCAACAACAAACCGCATATATGAGGGTTATCCCCTAGGATTATATTGGAAGTAAACATCTCCTAACACCTAGTGATGTAGACATTGTAATGCTGTAGTGCAAAATATTACTCACATGTTTGTGGTGATGACGGTATAAACAGACCTGCACTGCAAGTGTAAAGGCATAGTACATACGATTATGTGCAGTAGTATATAATACTTGATAATGATAATACACTGTTACTGGTTCTTGGATTCACTGTAGTATACTTTTTGTCACTTTAGAGTGTACTCTTTCTACTTATAAAAAAAGTTTGCTGTAAAACAGTATGCCATTGTATTACGTTGGCGGCAGCCTCCTCCGTCTTGTATTTACCACATCTCTTGATTGCATAATTCTGTCTGGTGCCGGATTCAACCTCGTGTTGTTTTGCACGGTAACATGTCGTACAGGTGTGTAGCATGGGAACGATAGGCTGTGCCACATAGCCCAGGTGTGTGGTAGGCTATGCCATCCAGGTCTGCGCAAATAAACCCTGCGATGCTCACACAACAACAAAATAGACTGATGAGGCGTTTCTCCGAAGGCTTCCCTGTTTTTAAGATGCACGTGACTTTAGGACGTCAAGCCCTTTAATAGAAGTGAAGCTATTTTTTCCTCAATAACTTTGGTAATACTTTTTTCTGTAAGGACTTTGACCATTTCATATAAATTTTCAACTGTATTAATATAAAATTGTTAATACTAAGGCTTCTTTATCCTTTTAACATTATAGGATCTGTTGTGTTATCACCTCTTTCATTCCTGATATTGATGACTTTCATAAACATTTTTCTTGATCAGCTTAGCTAGAGTTTCACTATTGTTTTCAAAGAACCAGCTTCGACTTCCTTAATTTGCTCTGTTTCTTTATGTATTTTTTATTCCATTGCTTGCTCTTATTATCGTTATCCTTCTACTTGCTTTAAATTTTCTTTTTTCTTTTTTGTGAAGCTGAAAACTTACATAATTGAATTGTGACCTTTCTTCTTTTCTTATATAAAGATAAAATGCTAAAAATTTCTTTCTTAGCACTGCCTACACTCCAGATTTGGGATTCTTTTCTTTAATTTTTATTTAATTGCAGAAAAAATTTTAAAATTTTACCTGTAATTTTTTTTGATTCATGGGTTATTAAGAAGTATATTTGAGAATTTCCAAATATTTGAGAGTTTTCCAGATATTTTCAGTTATTAAATTTAGTAATTAATTTTTATATAATCTTATTTTTTTAATCTGTTGATAAATAAACATAAATCTGTTTATAGCCCAGTATGTGTTACATCCTGGTGAGTATTCCTTGTGTATTTGAAGCAAATGTTTTCTCCTGTTGTTAGATAGCATTTTCATAATACTAATTATGCCATTTTGCTTGATAATGTTGTATGTTATCTATAACACTACTGGTATTTCAAATCTACTTGTTCCATCAATTATTGTAGGTGTATTTCAGTATAATTGTGGGTTTTCCACTCCTCCCTTTGGTATTGTCAATATTCGCTTCATGTGTTTTGAAGCTATTATTTGGTGCATTTACATTTAGAATTTTTTTGTTTTCTTAATGAATTCAATCAAGATCTGAGACAGAAGAAACAGTAAATGATGAGACATAAGAGGGACTAGTTTGGCAGAAGTTTTTTTTACAAGTATGTTTAAAATAATAAGCAGTTCAATATTCTATCAAATTATCCAGGTAGAATATATTTTACTTGTCTGGATGTGATTCATTTTACCAATTCCTGTCCAGTTATAAATGGCACAGAGCAGGATGCAGAGGGGGAAGCAGTGAAGTTTATTAAGCTGTCTCTGGACAGGGTTCTCTGCTAGGCATGCTTCATTCAGAAATTCTCCACGCAAAATCTGCCTTTGCTGTTCACAGCCATGAATTGGGCTCGGATAGGACGGCTGGAAACAGCACTTGCTGGAAGAAAACTTGTACATAAGCTATCTTCTCAAATCTGAGATACCAGAAAGCACTGAAGAAGGGAATTTATAAGTAAATTATGGGCTAATATTGTGGAACACAGGAAGTTTTCCAACCTGTACGAATAATCTCTATTCTCTTTGTTCATCATACATAGGTCTTTCTCCGTCATACAGTGTTGTGTTTATTGTTTGAAGAGCTTCAAAGGCAACCTGGCCAATTTTATTCCCAAGCGGTTGGTTCACCATCTGCTCAAGCAGTAAAACTTCCCAGCACTCAGTAAATATCAGTCACAGGTTATGTCCACACAACGCAAAGTGAAGGAGACTTTCATAACACTGTGGTTATTCTGGTTACTAAGTAAGGAGAATTGTACTTGGAATATTTTCTGATACCCATTTTTTAATTATACTAATTCTAGTAATTAAATGTTAATCAAGTTTTGATTTTTAATGACGCTGACAAAAGTAGATTTATGAAAAGTTTTACTCTGAATGAAGTTTATGCAGCTAGAATAACCCCAGTGTATATTCATTCATCCTTTCATTTGTTCATCTAACAAATATTTTTTGAGCACTCATATTGTACCAGGCACAGTTAGAAATGCTGTGATAGTAAAAATAAATAAATAAAATAATAAAATGGAAAGTGCTTTCTCTTACATTCTAATGGAAATACAGGCCATAAGAGTATAATGTCAGTTACACGTGCTAAGGGATTAAAATGATGAATATTTTTGAAAGACTTTTGAAAGATGGGCAGGAAGAGTTTCTCTGGGGAGGTGACATTTTAACAGAGACACGGATAAAGGAAGGAGGCGAACAGCGCCGGTGTCTGGGGGGAATCATCCTACGCAGAAAGGACAGGGGGTGCAGAATCCCTGAGGTGGAGGCAAGCAGGGAGGCCGGTGTGCCTGATGAGGACAGAGCGAGGGGAGAACAGTAAGAGACGAACTCAGAGGTATCTGGGGATGCATGAGGGCAAAGGGTCAGACCACGTGGTACGTTTTGCAGTGTGTTTCACATTAATGGAAGACCATCGGAGAATCTGAGCAGGGCAGATAGTTGATGCTTTGAAAGGATCCCTTGGACTACTGAGGAGAGAAGAAAATACTATATAGAGATGAGCTCAAGAAAGGAAGCAGAGAGACCAGCTAGGGAGACACTGCCTAGATCCAGATGAGGGAGGGTGCTGGCTTAGAAGAGGCTGTAAGTAAAACAGATGAGGGGTAGTAGGGTTTCGGGTCACTGTGGAAAAGGTTTTGCTAATGGATCAGATGTGTGAGAAAAAGAAGTTCCACATCTCCAGGGTTACCTGGTCACCGCTGAGTAGACGAGGCCTATTACTGAAATTGGGAAGAAGATCAAGTGTTCAGTTGTTAGGGTTAATATCTCAAAAGTGATGTGCTTATTATATGTTTAAATGGGATGTTGCTCAGGCAATGTGTGGAGTTCTGAAATTCAGAACTAGATGTCAAAGCCATTGAAATAAATTTGGGAGTCACCGGCGTACAGACAGTATTTAAAATCCTGAGAAGAGGTAGAAAAGAGATCTAAGGCTGGAGGCTTGGACTGGTCCGTTTCGGGAACCCTCGGGCACTCTGTCACAGATTTGAAAGAGTAACTACCAGGATCGAGTGAAAACTAGAATGGGTGGTGTCCTGGAAGCCCAGGTACAAAAGTGTTTTGAGAAGGAGAAAACGATTCTCTCTGTGAATTTGCTTCTTCATGCTTTCTCTCATTTTATCTGAATCAGAATAGGAGTAGGAGGAAATAAACACTTTTTATTCGCAGAAAAGCTAGAAAATGATGCTGAAATAAAAATAGAATATTTATTTAAAATATAGGGTGACACATTATATTTCCTGCTAAAAACACCTGGGATCCATGCAAAAACTTTCTTCTGCTTTATAAGGTCATCAGAGCTCACGGAACAGCAACTCAGATGATCAACATACATGTTAATATACATCCACATCAGCTGCTATGTTTAATGGCAATGACAGAATCATTTTTTCCATTTCCATATTATCAGTGATGTGGATAACCAATATATTTAGAAATTGAATCATTCACCAAGTAACTAAAATAACTATATTGAATGCCACTCTAAATGATCTATTTTCATTGATTAAAGGGGATAAACACTCTAAACTTTTTGCAATTACTTAAAATTTTTAAAACTACTTTGGTGCTAAAATTACTCCATGACTATAAATTTTAGAATCTTTGGATACATAGAACATAAGGGGTATTGTATTTCTTTTTTCTGATGTTAAAAGAGCTCCAACTAGTACATTCCCCTGATAAACACAGTCTCTTTATCCCCATGGAAGCCAGTCTGCACAAGTTAATTGCTTGGACCTGACAGTGCAGAGAACAGTATTAATAAATGGGGTGTACTGGGTTGTAGAAGGAACAGATGTGAGTTTTCTGCTCCACTGTACGATGAATTAATTTTCTATACCTCCATTTATACACTGTGCTCACCAGTGAAGACCTGTGTTTAAAGACTCTATGGTAAAGCACTCCGCATATGGTCTCCACTATTTTGAAAGTCTCCGGTGACATTTAAGATTTCTTCTTTAAGACATAGTCCTTTCTAAAGTGTTGGGAAGGGGGGTTTGCTTTTCCTTGAAATGCCACTGAAATATAATTTTTGTTTCTGCTTGCTCTAAACAACTTTTGCTCACAAACCTATTGCCTGGAGAAACTAGAATTGTGCAATTACCTAAACTTTGTCCCAATGGAAATGTAGTTGAAATACATTTTGTAATAAATTTTGCCATTTTATTTTTTTTATCTCACTCAATGGATGCATGTCTTTAAGCTCCTAGGAATGTAACATTAGCTAAGGGTTCAGATGATTGATCCATGAAATGAAGTGTACATATTTAAATATTATACCAAAGTAAAAGTGGTTTTAGTCATGAATTTTATTATTCAAAGCCAAATGTCCTGTAAACCTCATGCATATTTATTTCTTCCCTGGGCACAGACCAAACTCTTGTGGAAGAAAACCATTCTGAGAATCTATTACTAGGCAGAAGTTAGGGTATGGGAATATTTTTCCAGCTACGGCTGTATTCCAAGTGTTGGACTACATATTTGTACAAGTCTAGCTCCCTCCATCATTGCAGTAGGCTACTGTAATGGTAAGAAGTTCTGCTTCTGGAGTATTACTTCTCTATTTAAAATTAACTTCCCTAATAGGTAAAGAATGAGAACAATTGTACATGACTCATAAAAATTAAGTAGATATGCCTTTAAATTGCTTAGCCCAGCCCTTGCATAGAAAGCTCTCTGTTACATAGGTTCTATGAATTAAAATATCAGTAGCAAATGAAGAAATAAATTTCTGTGTATGCGACATAGCCCAGGTAATACAGAGTATAAGAAGAATATTTATTATTTAAAGCCAAGGCTGTCTGTCTCCAAATATTTATAATCCCCACATTTATTGACTGCTTAACCGTACCTCCTGTTAAGGATTTATATACAATATTTAGCTCAATTAATAATAAAATACTGCCCTGGCTGGTGTAGCTCAGTGGATTGAACTCGGGCCTATGAACCAAACTACCGCGGTTTGATTCCCAGTCAGGGCACATGCCTCGGTTGCAGGCCAGTTCCCAGCAGGGGATGCACAAGAGGCAACCATACCTTGATATTTCTCTCCCTCTCTCCTTCCCTTCCCCTCTAATGATAAATAAATAAAATCTTTAAAATAATAATAATAATAACATACTTGTGACAAAATATTGTTTCCATTTCCAGATGAGGAAACTACAAATCAAAGGTAGTAAAGACTATTTGTAAACCTGCCAAAATTTTTAGAAGCAGAAATCAAAACCAGGCCAACTACACTGCAAATTCTTGGAGAGGGGACTCAGAATCCGATTCTGCGACTACCGCATAAACAGCACCCGTTAAATGGTTGTGGAATGAATGGAACTGGCTCAGAATCTGACACTTCCTTCTGTATGGTCACTCCATTACACCCAGGATCTAGGGTAAAAGTCGTGACAGACTATATTAGCATACATAGAGCTTCGAATGAGTAACCTAGCTGCCAAGTCAAACTGAGTTTTTCAAGATTGCTACCAGTTGTGCAAGGGTGCAAGATGAACCCTACAATTTCACATTGTATAGATTATTAAATAGCTTGTTTAGATAAAGGGAAAACACCTGAGCAGGGTCAGAAAGACAGAGATACATATAACCCCGTAGTTTCCCCATCAAGTCCTGGGGAGAGGCAGAGCGCCCCCTAGTCGTGATGAGGTGCTCCAACCCAGTAGCAGCAGGTAGGCTAGGTTTGAGCTAACACCAATTTTTAGAAATCCCAACAGTCAGTCTCCTGGAGACTTTGGGATCCAACAAATATTGTGGTCCTTTTTATCAAGGAGGAAAATACCCAGAATGTATAACACTATACTTGGATATAGCTGAGCATAGAGTCATTCCTTGTCAGCTTAACTAATCATGAAGAATTTGACTCTAATTCTAATAACTGTTGAACTTCCACAAAATCTAATTGCTTCACTAAATTTAATGTACAATATTTGGCTCATTTATTTGTAGCGATCAACAAATTTCACATGACATCAATGTAGTATGAATAGAAATGTACACTTAGAGGTAATTCTGCATTATCATCCCACCAATATTGGAAATTTCAAGAAATATTTCACTTTATTTTATTTTCCTAGTTTGTGTCATTAGATTTTTCACCCCAGAAGTTCAGAGAGTTGTTTTAAATGTTCTTGAATCCAGACACGAATAAAATGGTTTGTAGAGCCAGACACACTGCAACGGAAGAAGCTTCCCCACACAGTTGAGTCAAAACACCTCAGCGATTTTATTATTTGACTCAGACGTTCACTGCTCACTTGCCAAAAAATACCGAGTCAGAAGCAAGGTTAAAGTAAGACAAAATAAATTAGAGCTGTAGAGATAAAATTAGCTCTTCCACACTTCCTGGTGACCAAGAAAAGTTCTGATACACTCAAAACTCAAATTGACTAATTCCAAGAGACAGGATAGTTGAACTAAAGTTCCAGTGAAATACAGTAGATCCAGATATGTTTTTGTTTGTTTGTTTGTTTAAGGATTGATGTTTAAGGTAAAAAGAAAGCTAAAAGCAACAAATTCACTGGCAAGCTTGGCATAAGGAAAATATGAAACTACATCTGCTGAGAAAGCATCTCCTGTGAAAATCAGAAGCATTATAGATGCTAAAGAAGCGAAATGAAATTTTCAGAGCATTTGCACTTCTGATAATCACAGGAATATGTACTTGCATTTGCATTTACCTTTAGTTTTATCTCCAATTCTTGTGTAAATATATTTCCAGAAACATCGCATTCTTGTATGTGTCTAGCATCACACAAACATCATTCTCATTCTCGTGTCTACATCTGTCTCACACCTTGTTGTAGGAAGAATTTGGGTGTGCTGTCTGCCCTGGAGTGAGAAAGGAAACGGAGAGGTAGAAACATGGTAATGATGTGGCTAAGAACAGAGGCTGGATTCTAAGACAGACTTGGAGTTGAGATTTGGTTTAACATTTGCTGGTTATGTGTCCTTAAGCAATTCATTGAATTTCCTTAAGCTGTTTTCCTCGCCAATAAAATGGGATGATAGTATCTATCTCAGAGGGATGTTGAGAGTTTTAAATGAGATCTCACACATAATGAATTTTAAATAGACCTTCATAAAAAAATGATTGTAACTATTATAAATGACCTAGTAGTTGTTAGAAGTTAGCTGTGTGCTAACTACTTTACATGTGCAGAAAGTACTATAAAACATTTTAATTTCTCTGTGCAACCCTCCTTTAACCTGGACATAATATTAACCCAAGATTTTCCTCCATTTGCAAATGAGACCGCTCTTGCTCCAAGGGGGAGCAAAGGGGTTATCCTTTGATGTAGAGAATTAATGGTCAGTTATTGCCATGTAGGTTTTAAAAGCTCCCAATTTAGGTAAAAGTTGGTAAAAACAAAATACAAACAACAATGAAAACCACCTTTTTGAGTTTCTCTGGCACTGTGCCCACCTGCCTACGCTCACCACTCCAATTCTACGTGTCTGAGCCAGGAAGAAGAAAAGAGAATTGAAAGGAAAGAAAAAGAGAGCCTCCCTGCTTGGCTGTTGATGTCGAAGTGTCGCAGCTGGGGTAGAATATACCACCTTTAAACTGGGAAACAGGAATAGAGGGCATCTGAGGCCCACTTTCCAGCTGAGCTCCGACCGGCCACGAGGTGTCTGAGTCACAAGTGTGTAGCGACCAGCTGAATCCAGATGACTGCCTGGGATTTCAGTGGCAGACAGTATGTAATGAGGGTTCAGTTTCTCTCTGTCTCAGAGAGGCTCAGGGAAACAATTTAATCTTACCTGGAACTAGCAGAATGACATAAAATTAATGACTCTTTAACTCAAAGGAGATGTGGGCTCACAAATAGTAGCCTGGGCTGTGTGGCAAGAGGGCCACGGGAACAGACGCCACGGGAAGAAGCAGCCAATCAATTGTGCATCTCCCTGGAGATCTCCGCAGGACAGATGGAGTCCAAGAAGTGGAGTTTTCTCCCTAACCTATCATGCAGATTTTTTCATAAACCCTGAATCTTAGAATCAACTCCAGGGATGAGGAGAGTAGGGAGAAATAATTCCATACTTGATTGTAAGCTCGAAATGATTGCAACATGTCTGTTTCCTAGGATGAATCGATTGCAGACTCTGATCCTGGATATAACTGGAGCTCAAGATAGAAATCAAGTTCAGTTATGAGAAAATAAAGTTCCTTTTTTGTGCACTTGAAAATATTGTGCTCTACATACATGGCTCTCATTGGCTGTACAGAATAGGTTTTATTTCTGTAAAGTCCAAGAACGAACTATGTCTCAGAGAGATTATGTCATTAGCCTAACACATGCGCAGACACTGTGACTGCAGTTAGGGTGACTGCATTCTTCTGTGTGGCTGGCTAGCATCACTGTCAAGTGTACGGTGGGTCTTAGTTATTTCATTTGTACAGCAATCTAGTGGTTCTTAAATTTTAGGTGCATAAGGGGCTTGTTATGGCTGTCTAATACCTCAAAGATCCTGATTCCTTAGATCTTTGGTGGAGTGCAGGAATTTGAAACTTTGCCATAGTATCTAGGTTATATTGCTATTTGTTAAGACATCCAACAAGGTCTATTCGAAGTTAAAAAAAAGAAAGAAAGAGAGAAAAGAAAAGGAGAGAAGGAGGGAGAGAACACATGACCAAGTATTAACATGATTACATATACACAAAATAATTATTAGGTAGTAGCATCATAGTCACTCTTTAAGGAAAGATATACACTATTGTAATATTTAGGGAAGTATAGCAGATTAATTTAAACTGCTGGATTGACCTCTATATTAATCTGTCATTGCCCAGGAAACTATAACCATAAACCAATCATCAGAAAAATAATACAAAACTTATTAGAACAAATGTAAACTGCAAATTTTATGATAGTAATATTTTACAAGTGACAATAGGAAGCGTGTGTTGAGTAAATGAGTAAAGTGCAATTGCTTTCAAACAAAGTTAAGAACCTAAACTAGCAGTTCACTGAACAAAATAAAGCAGCTTAGTGGTTGAAGAAAGACTGGGCTGCTGCATCGAGCAACTCCACTGAACTGACCCGTCGTGGCGTTGGCCAGAAGAAGAGTGATTAGAGCGTTTGCTGATCAGGAGCAAATTAACTGTGGCAAGATTCAGCCACCCCCTTATCGTGTCTTCTCTTCTAATCTCTCACCTTTTGTAGGAACAAAGGGTTTTTCAAGTTGAGTAAAGCTACAAGAGACTGCCAGCATATTTTTTAAATATTTTATTTAGTTAGTTTTTTGGGGGGGAAGGGAAGGAGAAAGAGAAGGGGAAAAACACTGATTCATGAGAGAAACATCCATCAGTTGCTTCTCACACACTCCCAACTGGGGACCTGGCCCATGCACCCCGACTGGGAATCAAACTTGTGACCTTTCAGTTTGCAGACCAACACTCAATCCACAGAGTGACACCAGCCAGAGCAAGAGACTGTCAGCATATTAACACAGTAATATCCTCAGAGATGCTCAGCGTCCATAGGTGGGGTAAAAAACTGGCTCAGTTTACACAGGAAAGTCTCACTTTCTGAGGAAACCCTTAGCTATTTGTTAACAAGAAACTTAGCTATTGGTAAACAAGATAATTGGTCACCTAATTGCAGGAGCAAAGATGCCTTATCAGATAAATGTTCTACTCAGAGGAATATGAAGATGCTCATAATAGGAATACTATTTTGAATAGCATTCATGTTTTGTCTCTTTTGCTTTTCCATGCACAGACTTTCAATAGTCTTCCATCTCCCTGGGACACAGCAGTTGAGCTGTGCTTTGCAGAGAAGTAAAAAATTTGGCATTTCATATAGAAGGGAATCTTGGTGAAGGAACAATACAATGTTTCACTTCAAATATGTAACTCGGGGCTATTGAGACTATAGTTTTCCCACTATCAATATTATGCCTTGAAATTACAGCATTTCCTCTGGTCTATGTTATTGAGAGAGGATTGGCAAGATTGCTTGGTTCCCTCTGTACCTTGCTGCAAAGCTGTCAGAAAGATGTAGAATACAGAATTCCCCTCCAGCATAGACATGATCTTTCTTCTACCTTATAGAGCCAGATTCATTTTATGATATAAAAAGTATATGATATTGAAGAGGTAAAAGGCCTCTTCTTCTTGCCCTGGGACATTGGAAGGAGAACAAGAAAAGCGAAATGTAAGAAGAAGACAAGTATGAGTATGTCCTGTCCCCAGGTATCACCAAGAAAGAGGGCAGAGTGTCCCCACTCTCTGCAGAAGATTCAAGGAGGAAACCATCTCAACAAATGCCTATGACAGTGTGAGGTATGGACAGACCAAGGTAACTGGTGGTATAGAGGACCCTAAGTTGAAACTTTCCCAGGCCACCATCAATTCCCATGTTACAAGGATAAGTTTCGAGCCAACGGGCTCGCAAAGATGTGTAGCATGGGTGAGCAAAGCGCTTCCTTCCCTGGCCAGAGTCTACGGGAGGACCTCCAGGCAATTATGTCAGATAGAGAATCTGGCAAAATGCTTCAGGTTCTCCAATCAGCAGAAATCAACCACTCTGAAAAATGTTGTCCAGGACAGACTGAACTGTACCACAGATTCTATTTGAATTATTAGATCAGGCTAAGTATTAAAACATATTAGATGCATATTTACTTATTTTTATTGTATTCTTCAGAGGCTAGAAGTTCAGAAACAAGTGCAAGTCATTGAGTAAAAATAGAAGCTACTCTTTTTTTTAGTTCTTGAACATCCTCATCGTGGCGTAAGGTAGTGCCATTTCTTAAGGGTGTACATGCAACTGGCCCTTTTTTTTTTTAGCACAGAATCATTACCCTGGTCTGGGAGAGGCTGCAATCTGTTCACCCAACTCTCTTTTCTCTTTTCCCTAGGCCAGCAGTTGAACTGTATGTACAAGACAATTTTGCAGGTCATACCATTAAGTCCTGGGTAAGTGAATATAAGTGAACTTAGAGATATCACTTGATGGTTGGCTAATTAAAACTTCACCCTCACACAGATTTTCCATTTCCTGCCAGCTGGCTGGGTACAGAAAACTCTGAAGCAGGTGACAAAGTCATAGCCTGGCAGCCACCCACTGACCCAGGTCACCCTCATCACATTCTAGCTGGTGTCAGAAACAAACTTTTATTGGGTTAAGTCCCTGGAAATTTGGGGTTTATTTTTATAGCACTTAGCTTTACCTTCACTAACACTTATGGAAGGAGAACTGAGAGTGGATAAAATGATTGGAATAGGACTGATGGATTCAGAAAGGAGAAGGAAACCCAGAGGAGGGAATTCTTAAAGTCTCAGCCGTGGCGATCTAAAATCTAAAAGGTTTTACTAATCGGAACCATCTTAGTTAAAAATGACAGCAACGTGACTCGGACTAGCTTATGCTAAAGAGACAATTCATTGGCTCATTAAACTATAAATTCCAGAGGTGAACCTCACACAATTGGAAACAAGGATTCAGCTGTTACTCTTTGTTCTCGCTCTCTCTCTCTCCCTCCCTCCCTGCACCCCCTTCATTCAGCCTCTCCTTAAAAAATGATGCCAAAGAGTACTTACTGGTCTCTGCTCTTCTCATCACCAATTGTCATGTCCAGAGGCATGAGGTGCTCTGAATGTCCAGCCTGGGCCACATGCCAACCCTTCTGACAAATTTAGATAAACTTCCAAAGGAAAAGATGCAGAGCAGACAAAAATAACATGTATCTACCACAGTGCTTAAAAAAGACATATAGGGAAAGAGACAAAATATATATGCATGATACATCTACCACAGTGCTTCAAAAAGTTTATATATATATGTATATGCGTATATATACATATATATACATGCACACGTACACACACACACACAGAGCACTAATTAGTCTAGTTTCTGAAATCCATAGGGTAAAGCAGGACAGTTTTCCTTTACAGAACAGGTAATTTGTTTTGACAACTGTCAGAGACTGCCTTAATATTTCATTAGCTTGACTAAATTTAGACAGGTCCCTGACCTCTTTTTTTTTTTTTAGAACATTTACTTTAGAAAAGTTACAATTGCAATTGCAAATTTTTTCTCTGCCCCTTGGAGGTGTAAATTTTCTATAATTCAGGAATGTCTTTCACAGGTAGCTGAAAACTATCCTTTTGGAAAGGAACTACCAAGAAAAATTAGTGCCCCTAGCTCTGGGTCTCTGAGGGTGGGAGTCTTCCTTGAGTAATAAGTGCCAGTTAACAAACACACACCAGCCCCCCACATTAAGCAGCCTCCCCGCGAATGTCCGCCCATGCTCTCCCACCCACTCACCTCAGTGCTTACCATCTCCTGCCTTTCGTTTCCGTGGAATCAGTCCCAAGTCTGTCCCTGAATGGAACAGTCTTGAAGAGTCTCCTTTGCCTGTTAAACCAGTGTGGTCAAGCTGATGCCTTGTTTTTAAGCTTTCTTGGGGCTGTTCTTTAGTAACCTTTAAATGATGGCTACTTCATTCCTGCAGCTAAGACACAACCCGTTTGCAGTGACCTTTATTCAATGTCATGTTTCCAAAGAGATTAAACCACTTTGATTGGTTGGAACTTAAATCTCTCCTAACCTTTGGTAAAGTCAGGAAATTGTTCCACTTACAGTACCTGGTGTTCTTTCCCTGACCACGGAACACTGCCCCATATGCGTGCATAGATGGATCCCTGCGTGGAGAGCAGGACCAATAAAATGGCACTGGCGCGATAGAGATAGCATAAAGTACATAAAACGAAGTGGAGTCACTCACGTCAACCAAAATATCTGCCAGCCAGCCATAAGACACACATCCAGCAAGGAGACACACCTAAGATACCTGCACATTTGACCAGAACAGTCATGTCTGCAGAGTGGGACCACCCACAGATAGGCTCCTGGGGAAATCCCATACTCGCCATCATGGGTACCGAGACTTTTATCAAAGAGACCAGCAGGTGAAGTACACCACTTTCAAAATAT
>PVKM010007855.1:0-40392 GCA_004027735.1 Carollia perspicillata | reverse complement strand
CTTTGCCAGATTGGGGAAGTTCTCCTTTATTATTTCTTCAAATAACTTTTCCACTTGTTACTCTTCCTCTTCCCCTTCTGGTACTCCTATAATTTGGATGTTGGAACGTTTAAAGATGTCCTGGAGGTTCCTAAGCCTCTACTCATTTTTTTGAATTCTTGTTTCTTCATTCTTTTCTGCTTGGTTGTTTCTTTCTTCCTTCTGTTCCACTCCATTGATTTGATTCCCAGTTTTCTTCCCATCACTATTGGTTCCCTGTGCATTTTCCTTCATTTCACTTAGTGTAGCCTTCATTTTTTCATCTAATTTATGACCAAAATCAACCAGTTCTGTGAGCATCCTGATCACCAGTGTTTTGAACTGTGCATCTGATAGGTTGGCTATCTCTTGGTCACTTAAGAGTATTGGCTCTAAGGCTTTGAGTTATTCTGTTTGAGTCATTTTTGGTCAGGTGGTGCCTGTTTCATATGGATGGCAGAGCATTAGGTGTTCACCAGGGTGGGGCCACCCATGTGGCCAGGTTGTGACGCTGTCTGTGGGGGTGGGGTCAGAGAGGGAACAATAGCGCCTGTTCTGTGCTCTCTCAGATTTGTGTCCCCTCTGCTGCCTCCCACAAGCAAACTGGGACCCCTGGCACTGGTTCCCAGGTGGGTGGGCCCATGCATGCTCCAGGACCCTAGGAGTCTCCCCAACAACCACTCCTGTGATGCTGGGAGTCTCTCCTGGCACCTTTTTAATTGGTGTTTTTAGGCTTTATTTCCTGTCGTTGGGGCCCTGAGCTGTGCAGTCCTTCTCACTGCCCGTTCTTGCCTAGTTTATCTGGGTGTGAATGCGTGATCGCGGTCAGCCAACCACCCTGGGTGCTCTGCTCATTTCCTCTCCCCGTCTGGGGTCTGTGATCCCTGCACCCCCCGTCTGCCAGCCAATGCCTTTTCCTGCCATGTTCCCTCTCTGCCAATGCCGACTCCATCCCTCTTACCGGTCTGGATGAATGGTTGTCGGACTTCCGTAGTTCAATATTCTGTCTGTTCTGGTTGTGTTATTGTTTCTAAATCTTTGTTGTCATTAATTTTGGCTGTGCAAGGAGGCACAGTATTTTCATCTATGCCTCCATCTTGGCTGGAACTCCTCGCATTAGCTTTTGATAAACAGTTTCATTGTAGAAATAAGAGCTTTTTCTTTTTTTCCTTTCTTTCATCAGGCCACTTTCTTAGCACCCAAATTGTTTCTATGTCAGTCCCTTGTGTATTCCAGTCATGTGCTACTTAAGGACAAGTATATACTCTGAGAAATGTGTTCTAAGGCAACTTTGTTGTTTTCCAACCCTAGAAAGTGCATTTACCAAACCTAGTGATATAGCCTACTACACACCTAGACTACATAATATAGCTTATTGCTCTGTAGGGGAGGAAAAATTATTTTGCCTCTACCCTTCTGGGTTCTTGGCTAAGACAACCCTGCAGTAGAAGAGATTAATAGAAGAAAAACAAATAAACATTAAATAACATGTATACATAGGACACCCAGGAAAACTGAGTAACTTGCCGAAATGGCTGAGGCCACCACCTTACATGCCATCTCCAGCTAGAGACAAAAAAATGTTAGCATTTGGGGAGTCAGTTATAAAAGGTTACGAGGAAAAGCACAGTAAACAAGGGTAAGGTCGTTACACAAATTTAAGTCCTTGTCTTCTGCATTGGTAAGCATTTCTAGAGAGGTCATCCCCCTCTTCCTGGTATAGCAGAGAGGCGTCCTTCCAATTAAAATTGCCCTTACAAATGTAAATGTCTTTTACAAAGGGTAACTTCTACTCTGCTTGCAGAGCTCCTCCTATGTCAACTGTTTCTTAAAACTAATCAGTCTAAAATAACTCTTATGCAAAAGAGACATATTTTATGGTAACATTCAGTTCCTCTATAGTTGCTAGGCTACAAACTGGTACAGCACATTATTTTACTGAACAGTGCAGGCAATTGAAACACAATGGTAAGCATTTGTGCAATGTAATGCAATGTGCTATGACATTACTATGGCTATGACATCATTAGGTGATATGAATTTTTCAACTCCATTATAATCTTATGGGACCTCCAACTTAGGTGTGGTCTGTCTTTGGCTGAAATGTTGTTATGTGGTGGTACAAGACTGTTAGTATTTTCCTTCTGGCTGTTTCAAAGTTTCTTTTCAGCAGTTTGATTAAGCTGTGCTCCATGTAGTTTGCTTTGTATTTATCCTTGCTGATGTTCACTGAAATTTTATGATTTATTTTTTTCTTCTTTATTTTTGTTGTTGACTCTGTTACAGATATCCCTATTTCCCCCAACTTTGCCCATGTCCACCCAACCCTCAACTACCCTTCCTTCTTGAGGCAGGAGATAGGAAGGAGGAAACTCCGGAGGTGCCCCAGGGCTAAGAGAAAAAACATCAATAAAAGACAGAGAACCCCTATTCTAAGACCGGTTGTTCCCACTTTCTGGAAAATCGCTGAATCATGGTGAATCATGAATGCGCCTGCATAGAAGATGCTACATGACCTTTGCTTCATTTTAATAACATTATAATAAATTAACATTGAATGGCCCCCTTCACGGTGGCCAATCAAGGAAAAGTCATAGGGGACCACATGCACAGTAGCTTTAAAGTAATAAAACTACTGTATATGCACAATGAAACCCCACCAAAACTAGCCAGGCAATATATGCCATATAAGAAGAGAATCCCTCCAGCCCCTGAGGTCAATCTCTGCTCGGAGTTAGCCCACTCCCATGTTCTGTGGAGTGTCCCATCGCTTCATAAATCTGCTCTCTCTCTCTTTCTGCTATAAACTCTCTGTGTATTCAGTTCCATTCTTTGTCTGTGATCACCAATAATCTGGTTACCTGTGCTCACCTGTGACACTCAGGCTAAGTTAATATTTTTCAATAGTTTTGAAAAAATGTTGGCTATTATTTCTTCAAATATTTGTTTTGTTCCATCCTCATTCTCTTTTCTCATTCTAGGTCTCCCTTATGCAAATATTAGAGCACTCAAAATTATTCTACATATTAGTAAGACTCAAGTTCATTTTTTCTTTCAGTTTTTTTTCCAGCTGTTCAAATTTCCAGCTGTCGACTTGCTTTAAGTTTAACAGCCCTTGCTTATGGCATCTGCAATTTTCTTACAAACCCATCTGAAACGTGTGGAGCTTCTCCTAGAAAAGACTGGGATTTCTGTCAGCTGCCCCTCAAAGCCTGTGCCTAATTAGCACCAGACAAAGTGGCAGCTGATACCACTTTATCAGGCAAAGGAATTTTCCCAGTCCTAATCCATGTGCAGTTAAGCCCCAGAGTGACCTTACCCTCATTAAAATAGAAAAAAACACAGCTTTCTGTTGAGACTTAGCATGCTCATAAGACATGGGACACATGAAGAACTATGTAGTTGCACTGCATTGGTGTCAAGGCCCTGCCTCTGCATACTTACAGGTCAGGCCTAGGTGTTATCCTTTCTGCCTCAACTCTTTTAAAACTGTTCCCTAGCTTTTGTTGAGGGAGCAACAGCCATTTCTTTTCCCCTTGGATGCTGTTTCTCTTGCCAGCATGTGCTACTTAATAAAACTTGGCCTCAGCCTTAATGCTGTGGGTTTACACTTCTGACACTCTTAATTCCTGTCCTGGGAGGCCCCAAGAACCCAAGTTACCAGTAATACATCCAGTCAATTTTTCATTTTAGAATTTCTACGTTTTATTTCTAAAATGTCTGGATGGTTTTTTAAATAGCTTTCATTATTTCTGTTTATATTTTCCATCTGTTTATTTATTGTGACCATTTTTTCCTTCAAATTGTTAAACATATATAGTTCTTCTGAAGTCCTTTTTTCATAACAGTGCCACTAAAATTATGATTTTTGTTAATTCTATCAATTCAGTCATTTCTGGATCTATTTTACTGAGTGCCTTTTCTTACTACTGTAAGTCATATTTCTCTATTTCTTCACATAATACTTAATTTTCATGTGCTGTGCATGATATGTTATGGAGAATTTTGATTCAATTATTCTTCTCTGAAGAGTATTGATTTTTATTCTAGTGGGCAGTTAAATTATAGGTTGGCCACCTGGAACTTTACCTTGGTTTTATATTGAACTAGGGCCGGGGTACTTTGGTTTGCTCTTTGTCCTAGTTAAATCCTCTGGTTCTCTGACATAGTTTTCACTCCTAATGTGTAGCCCATCTGGGGTTTCAAAGGGAAGCCCAAGGTATTTGTCCAATTTATCTTGGTCAGCTTCATATTCCAAACTCTGTTGGCAAGTATTTTCTTCTATTATCTTTTTATGGACCAGTTTATATAGAATTGTTGTTAATTCTTTAAATATTCAATAGAATTAACTAGTAAAACTATTTTGGCAAAGGCTTGCCTTTGTGGGAACATTTTCTCAATTAATTCAATTTTTACTTGTTAAAGGCTTTTTCAGATTTTCAGTTTCTTCTTGAGTCAGTTTCAGTAATTTGTTACTTTCTAGGAATTTTTCCATTTCATCCATGTTATATAATTTGCTGGCAAACAATTGTTTGTAATATTGCTTATACTCCTTTGTTATCTCTATAAGGTGTATGGTGAGGTCACCTCTTCTTTATTCCTGATTTCATTGATTTGAGTCTTTTATTTATGTATGTCTAGCTAAACATTTGCCATTTTCTGTTGAAGTTTTCAAAGAATCAACTTTTGAGTTTCTTGGTTTTCTCTATTGTGTTCCTATTCTCTATTTCATTCATTTTCACTCTTTATTATTTATTTTCTTCTGTTAGCTTAGGGTTTAGTTTGCTCTTTTTTTTTTTAGTTCCTTAAGGGGTAGATTATGTTTTTAGTTCCTTAAGGGGTGGGTCCTAAGGGGATACATTATGGATTTGAGATGTTTTTGAGATGTTTCATCTTTTCTTTTTTTACCACAGGCATTTACAGCATAAATTTCCCTTAAAACACTTTTATCTGCACTCCATAGTTTCCATTTGGTGTGTTTCACTTCATTCTTAAGGTATTGTCTAATTTCTGTTGTGATCTCTTCTTTAATCCACTTGTTATTCAGGAGTATTTTTTAAAAATTTCCACATATTTGTAAAATTTCAAAATTTATTTCATTTTTAAAAGATTTTTTTTTTTAAAGAGAGGGGAAGGGAGGGGGAAAGAGAGGAAGAGAAATACCAGTGTGTGAGATACATCAATAGGTTACCTCTTGCATGACCCCAACTGGGAACCCGGCCCACAACCCATGTATATGCTCTGACTGGGAATCAAACCAGTGACCTCTTGGTTGGCATGCCGGCACTCAGTCCACTGAGCCACACTAGTCAGGGTACAGATTTATTTCTGTTATTTATTTCTAATTCATTCTACTTTTTGTTAGAAAAAAGTACTTACTGTGACTTTGATCTTAAGTTTGCCTTATGACCTAACACATAGCTTATCCTGAGGAATATTCCATATGTACTTGAGAAGAATATGTACCCTGTCTCTATATATTTTACTATTCCATAATTGATCTCAAACACAAATTTACCTTCTTTAACACATGAGCCAAATCCCACTTTGAATTGTCCATTTGTTGTTTGTCTTTCCAGCAACTACTGTCTCACCTGGTAATGGCAGACCTAATTTTTTCTTCATAATTCTACTCATTTACTCTGTCTCCAGTGATAGGACAGGGTTCTTATTTTACCAAATGAGCATGCTAAACCTAGAACCAGAGTAACTGACTGGCTTAGAAATGGTCATGTAACTCCAATCAGGCCAATAATATTCAATTATTGGGCCTCTGTTAAAGCTTCTAGTTAGGAAGTACAATTATTCCATTCAAGGATCTGTATTGGTAGGATAAAAGTTGTGTAGAACATTGCCATCAATAGAATACTCTATCAGAGATGAAGGAAACATATTGGAAAGAATTAGGGCAAGAAACTGATTCCCAATGACATTGACTGAGAACTTGAATCTAGCCAGGTTAAAGCTGGAGCTATGCCCAAATGGAATTCACTTACTTGAGGTAATGGACTCTTATTTTTGCTTAAGGCCACTTGACTTGTTTACTAATACCCACCTTCATAAAGCTTTATTTCATCTCTCGTTCATATTTTACAGATAATGTTGAAGAGATGCCTATGTAGATGATAATTTAGATTCGGTAATGTTATTGTGCTTTCCTTTCCTGAAGTTCTGTGAGTTTTGACTATTGCTTACAGTAGTCCCTGAAGTAGCTTTCATAGTCTATGATACAGTGTTCAGACCTTCCACTGCTTCTCATGGGTACAGTTTTCCCAAGGATAAACTGCAGGCAGTCACAATATTTACCTTAGTGCTAACTTTGTAGGAACCTAGAGAGAAGAATTTCATGTAAACCATTTGGTACAGTTTCCTAGTATAAAACAAGTGGTAAGCATATATTAACTTTTTCACTGGATCAGTTAAGACCAAACTGGAACATAACAAAACAGAGTTGTTACTTCAGAGTCTAAAAATATTATATTTTATACTTTAGGATATATTATTTAATATCTACATACAACATGTTTAGATGTTCATACATCAAGCTGAAAAGTGCATGAGAACTTAAGTCTCCTATTTTTGTTATACAATTTATTAATTTTGTTTGCATGTAAAGATCACTTTAGTTTTATTTCTATCACTCTATCATGTATCCAATGAATATTAATATAAATTTTAGGTAAAAATATATGAAAAAAATCATCACTTATAAATTGCTAATTTTACAGTGGAAATTCGTAACAGCTAATGATAACCATGATGTGATATTTCCTCCCCAAAGAGTCTGTCTTCAGGTATTTATAAATGGCATTTTAAAGTTATCTGACTTGGTGTATTTTATAATTTGTTTGGCAAATGTACACATGTCCTAAAAATCTATTATAAGTACTTGAAAAATACATCATGATTTTCAAATTATAGACCAGTATCCTGCATAATTCATAATCATCTTTTTAATGAGTGGGTGATTTGAGTTTAATTCTAAATCAAATTGTACATAAAATCTTTGAAAATTTTGTACTCCTTAACTGTGGTGATACATATTTTTGTTATTTAAGCTTTTGTTGTCCAGCTATACAAGGCCAAATTAGTTCACAGTTCATTTGAGAGTGATATTAATTAAGAGTGAAAGTAAAATTTATTATGATAATCATGAAATCTTGGAAAAGGAAAAGGAGCCCTTGGTGAGTCTTACCAGGTTCCCAACTGACAGCACACTGCTGAACTGCTCCGTCATGGGATAGTGCTCCATGGCCATGAAGAGAGTATTTAAGACGATGCAGATGGTGATGGCCAGGTCGACAAACGGGTCCATCACAACCAGGTTGACGAGGTGTTTCACTTTTAACCATGGTTTGCAGCAGTCCCAGATCAAACACATGTTAGCAAATTTATACCAGCAGGGTGGACATTTCTGCCTGGATTCTTCAAGTTCTGTAAGAAAAAAGTTAGAATACTCATGAAAACTGCTTACTTTCTATTAAGCAATCTTGGTTTAAACTGAAACTGACTTTTTAAAACTCAAATTATTAAAAAGCATTATGGGTTAATCTGATGGTGGAGCAAGAAAACGTTTATAATGGATTAGTTGTCATAGAAGACAAGAGCGCAGAAAGGCCAGTAAACTCTCTAAATTCATCTTGCCTGAGTGTTGTTTCCAAAATTCTACCTGCAGTATTGAACTATCCGATAATTATCTTCGAATCTGTCAGAAACTAATGGGTAGGACTTCTGTTAAGTATATTGAAAACTCATCCATGTTTCAGATAAAGCAAGACTATATATGTATAAATATATATATTTATTTAAGCAAGATTAAATATATATATATATATTTTAAAAATCTCCTCTCAAGAGATGTCTTAAAAAGTATTAGTCATGCTCAATCTCAGTTTCTTGGATTACATATGTCTTTTAATAAAATAGTTTGTCAGTGTCACCAGTCTTAATCATAAAGTTTCTAATTAAGCCTCATTAGATATAGGATTATATATTACTCAACAAGATTCCTTTTCTTAATTTAACTAGAGGGTATAAAATAACAGGAAATATGCACTCTAGCAAACTGGGATCCTCACTATATAATAAATTCATGTTTCACAAAATGGGACTTATATACTACTGGTAAAAATCTAAGAGTATTTTAAGTGGAATATATATAAAATTCATAAATTTTCATGGTATGCATTTATCTACTAAAAGGTGTAAACTATCATATAAAACCTATGATATAAAACTTCGTGTTAAAATACTTTATTTTTTAAAAAGTACAATGATTTCAAAAAGAATTTTAACTAAGTAATGGGTGAGAGAAGATAGAAATGCACAGATCTTTAAGATGATACTCAAAATACTGAAACGTGGTAAATATTGGAACAGGATTTTAGGAAATTAGGAAGTGGGAAGTTATCTATTCTCTTTCTTTGGTAAGATCATCTCTTAATCAACTCTTAAGAGGGAAAATCAGGCAGAACTTGTCTTCTGATGATATCATTGCTGCATATCCTGCTATCTGCTCTGTTAAATGGGACCGCCACTTCTTAGCACTAAAATAGAGGGAAAGATTCCTCTTTCACTTATGGAACAACTGATTCTGGTAAGTCACCTCAGTGTTACTACTGTGGTAACTGTATAGTCTATGACTGGAATCATTTATTAGGAGCTAAACTTTGAAAGGGAAGAAACAGCACGTGAAATAGACAAACACAACAATAGGTAATGATTTTTTGTTCTACTGGTAAACAGTCACTACTAACCAATGCTATAAAGTTTATACTTCCCTAAAATAAATTAATTTCTTAATTATTTTTAACAAAAATCTGTTAGAGGTAGATTTTTTCATTGTTTCTTTAATTATTGAAATTCTTCCAGTGCACAGTTTATTTGTACTTCTTTTAATATGTATTTTTGTAAATAATAAAGAATAGTTGAGTTATATATATATACCAGAGGAAAAATATAAATATAATTATTATGCACTAGTTATTTTGTAATGCTTTTAAGACCCCCAAATAATCTTATGAGTATGCTAAAGATAAAAAGATATTAACATTTATAGTAAATAATAACAGAGCAACAAAAAAATCCCTTTGTGTACAGAGAGTAAGTAATTTTTTAAATGCTACCTGTCATTTATTAAACAGAAGCAAACAGTAATTGTAGGAAAAAAATAAATCAGAGTAAAGTTGAAAAGTGGAAATTCAGCCGGTGTGTTTCTTCTTGATACCAGGAAAAGGTGTAGCAAAGCTGTTTAAGTTCTAAAATAAAATTATTCAATTATTCATGCCAAAAAAGGAGAAGTTTATTTGTTTTGAAAACAAGCACTCAGGAGAGAACTACAGCCGTCACTCCATTATTCCTACGAGGGTTATCCACACTGAGAATCACTCACAGCCCAGTTTACACTTCAGCGGGCCCTACTCAGTTCCTCAGGTGCTTCTGACTCGCCTTCCCACTATCCTTGCCAAGGGTGTGGCCAGGAAACAATTCTATATGGATTTAGCATTTTGAAAAACTTGAAAGGCAAATAATTCATTTTTGCTCATTTCCTACTCTTTCACTAAGTAGGAGGATATTCATTACCCTGGACAATGGAGGCTCGGCTGTAGTTGAAGACAAGGAAAACAAAAGTTGCCAGCCGAATCAACAAGCCTGGTTCATAAAAAGAAAGGGCGAACTAAATCATAATTAGACTTAGAAGAAAGGATTCACAAATAAACAGATTACGTCAACTCAAGAAACATTTCCAGCATTATCAGGGAACAAAAAAGATGGAAAAAAATATGTATCAATATAAAAGGCAGCTCTAGTATGCATGTGTATGGTAAGAATTGCTAACAACAAACTTTGATCAAGGTCACATTCAAAGTGTTGAGATATAATTGAATAAAGAAAAGTAAACTTTTCATTCTATATAACCAATGAAAAATGAATAAAGACTTAGCTGTTGTCTCTCACAAAAACACAAAGTCAAAAGTTCTGCAGATAATAAAATCAAACACCAAGTCTCCTGCTTCCTCAGCAACACTTATTTTGAAGACATCCTTTCCTCCTAAGCAACTCTGTGGGACACACACCCGTGGAGGGTGATGTGGGTGCACTCATTTGGAACTCCATGTCTTAATGAGTGGACAAGTTCCATCTTGCGGTGGGTTGATGTTTTCTAAGTGGCTCTTATGTTAGCTCAAACGTAATGCCATCAGAAGTGCAAAGTAGGACTGTTGATTTAGACTTACCCTGTCTCCTTCTCTACTTCTTGCTTTAGGGAGCAGACATGCTGCTGACATCGGTAGCAGAACCACTGGCAGCTTCCTCTCAGTGGTTTTGCTATGGCAAGGAGCAGACCAGAGAATCTTCAAAAGATTTACCTGGAGGGACAGGGAGGAGCAAGCTACTGGCAGCTGGGGGGGAAGAGGGAGTGCAAGCTATTGCAGGTGAGGTTAGGGAAGAACGTACTGAGTTTAATATCCCATAGAAATCAGTGAAAAGATTTCTGATACTGCATTATGAAAATTTGGTGTTGTAATACTGACGTGTTTGTCATATATGCTGTTATCTACACTGTGAGTTTTTTTTCTGGTTGTGACTTTCAGGTTTTGGGTACTGCTGTTAGTATCATGAGATTTTTCCATTCAGGCTAGAAAATAATTATTCTAAGAATCAATCCAATGTTAAGAGAAGCTATAACTAAAGATAGGAAAGTCATATGCACAGACTCTGGCCAGGTAGCTCAGTTGGTTAGAGTGTTGCCCCAGTACTCCAAGGTTGGGTGTTTGATCCCCGGTCAGGGCACATACAGGAAGTGACCAATGAATGCATAAATAAGTGGAACAACAAATTGACATTTTTCTCTCTCGATCTCCCTTTCTCTCTCTCTCTCTCTCTAAAAATCAATAAAAAAATAAAAAAGTCATGTGCATTTGTGCTCTCCCAGTCTCCCGCTCTCTTTCTTGCTCATTCTCCGTCTTCCTTTTTCCTTTGTCACATCTACACACACACACAAACCCCTGGGAGGGGCTGGAAAGGGAGGGCTTATAAAAGAGAAAAGGAGAAAAGGGGGAAGGAGGGTAAAGGATGAGGGTGGAATATATTTTATATGAAAGTATTTTCCAAGTACTTGAAGTTGATGTTCCAGTTCACTTAGAATATAGAAAAGTACACACATGTAAATTAACAAAATCAACAAAAATAAAACGATGAATAATAATAATACTTATTGATTGTCTTCTACATGCCAGATACATAGATGCTTCATATATGATGCCTCAATCTTACAACCACCTTATGCCTAAACATCATCATTATCCACATTTTATTGATGAAGAAACTGAAGTTTTGAGTCACAAACTAACACATATAACACATGTCAAAGTCAAGAATTGATCACAGATAAAGTCCCCAAACTCCTTATTTTGGCCTTATAAGATCCAGATCTCTAAACAATATATTAACTACTCAGAAATTATCTGCAACTAAAGAGAATGCTGATATAAAACTCTGATTAGAGAGAGGCAAAAGTAATCTACAAAAACTTGAAAACTTTGCTTCCAAGAGGTTTATATCAAACCCTAATTTACATTTTTTCATTTACATTTCTGGGTAAATCAGATGATTTTATAACTTGTGTCCAAGCAGCCAATTCAATTCAAGTGGGTTATAGGTTAGCATCACTATAAAAATAAGCATATTCATTACACTCCTTTCAATGTCACACACACAACAAATTTCAACAGTTCAGTATTTAATCTATGAAAGTAGTGTTCTAAGCATACCTTGAATTTGTAGTAGCTTCCTGGATTAGAAATGTAAAAATCTATAATAGATGGTAGAATACAAGTGTTGTACATGGATTTCACTTTTATTTAGTAAAAGACATAATGATGATGTGGTATTCAATAAAAAAAATTGTCTTGGAATTTATGCATTTGTTTCATCATTACCAAAGCACCTCCAAGTAGCTATGCTGTGAGACTTCTGACGTACCTTCCATGGTGTTGGTCAAAATACTCGCCATACTCATTGCTCTTTGCCTTGCTGTGGGATCTTCCAACAAATCCATGGAAACGTGATAAGAACTAGACCGCCTCTTTCTTATTTCTGTTTCTGTAGTTGTCCCCTAAAAATAAAATTTCAGGTGAAATAACCATTATTCTTAAGGGCAGTGAAAATTAAAGCATCCCTAGAACATGTGCTACTTAACTAAATGTTCACCATGCATTCTCTCTAATGAGATGTCATTAGCTCATTAAAATATTGTAGGAATCATCATTCTTGGGAAGTGTTTGGAAGCTCATCAGATTCTTAGTTTTAAGGAATGCTTGGGTTTGCAACCAAGATTGACTTTTCCAATTATTCCATCCTAGAGCTTTGGGCAGGAGGGACCTTGCCTGTTATTGGATAGATAACCTCTTAGCAACTCAACAAATTCCTCCCAAAATGTCAGACTGAAACATATTGTTCCCTGGTTTACTTTCAGATTGAATTATTAGTTCTTTATAGGCATATATTCATGGAGTTTAATGTGCAAAAATTATTTTTAATTAACTGGTAAGTTAGTATCAGTAAGAGCTTCCTTGAAATGCGAATTCACTATAAAATGCTTATGTTCATTATATACAGGTAACACTTCCCAACATCCTTAATAATAAAACTAAATATTAGAACTAATCTATAACGTTTTTACATTTATAAAAAAACCCAACTCCATCCACAAAACCATTCGTCCTTTGGCATTGAAAGTATAAGGTGATAACACCACTCAGTGCAGGGAGGTGGTCTTTGATTTTTAACAATGATACGATGATTTGGCACTACAAAATGAGCTCATCAGAATTTCAAAATGGGCAGAAATTTATTCCTACTTCAAGAGATCAAACAATGTAGTTAATTATCACAGAAAAAGGGCAAAATGAGCATTTCAGATTCAGGTCTGAGTGGCAATAATAAATAATAAGTTATTTTTAGTGCTCTGAAAAATTTCCCTATTTTTAAAATAACAATACAAGTTCTGCTCATCTACTTTGACCTTGTTGTGATATGAGGAACATTATTGTTATCAACCTGCATGCCTCTACTGCATACATATTGAAAAACAAAGTTCCCACTCAATTGATATGATTGTCATTAGTGATGATAAACCTCCATATATGACACATACAATTGATTTTATGGTAAAAGAGAAGAAAAAGCAATGAAAAAAGAAATAACTCTGAAACTGAAGCTCTTTCCATCAAAATGTTGTTACTCAAAATTTACCATGTTTTGCCGGGTCAGAGAAAGGCAAAGTTTTTAAAGGAAAAAGTAGGGTTGCTTACAGGTAGGTCATCTAGTCCCTTCTACTCTATACAGCATTGTATGTGCAAAAATCCTGGATATGTCTCATCTTTAGTGATAGATTCCAAAACCTGGAATGGTACTACTGAGGAAATGTTTACAATTAAATTGCTTAAATTGAATATATGTTTAAAGTACAAGATACTGTGTGCTTTGGAGGGTGTCATTTGCCTGCTGCTGTTCATGTTCTATTCTCATTTCCCCTCAACAGTCAGTCCCTCAAAGCCGACTTCTTCTGCCTTCACCTTCAGCGCACGAGGTACCACCGTGCCCTTCCTTCCTCACAGAACCCGACTGCGAGATTAAGGAAGGGACGTGGGAGAGCTGGAAGTAAAGTGAACACCCCAGGCTTTGCTTCAAACTGGCCCCGATATGCCTTCAGTGATTTAGTCCGTTCTTTCTGATAGGACAGGAGCTTTATGGTAAATTACTGACAAATGCTAAATAGTTTCTGACAGACTGACATTTTCTGTGTACTTATGCAATGAAGGTGTGCATTTTTGTTTGCTCAATTAAAAAGATCAGTGGGGCTCATACTTTACTATGTGGAAGGACCATGTGGGATGCTTCTCAAGGAAGAAGATTCCCCTGACTTTGTTCCTCTCAGTTGTTTTTTGTCTGAGTAAGTTTGAATTGACCCAGGAATCTCCATTTTCCCCTTTCTTTAAACCACTTTATTGAGGACTGATTGACATGTAGAAAGTTGTATACATTTCATGTACAAAACTCGATTAGTTTGGGTGTGGGTACACAACCTGAACTATCACCAACGTCAAGTTCATAAACATTTCCATCACCTTCCACAGTTTCCTCCCACTTCCTTTATTGGTGCTATTTTCTGTGGTAAAAACACTTAGCATAGATCTATCATTTTTGCAAATTTTAAATATACAATATAGTATTGCTAACTGTAGGTACCATGCTCTGCAGTACATCTCCAGGAGTTATTTATCTTGCATAACTGAAATGATGTAGCCTTTGACCATCAGGCTCATAGAAACAGAGGAGAATGGTGGTTGCCAAGGGTGGAGGAAGGGGGGATCTCCAGTTTTAAGAAACATCTCAGGAATTTTGATGCAATAGTCTGAGAGTGAAGTATATTTTGAGAAACACTGGGTCAAAATAAAACTGTTTCCTTAGCTATCTCCTTTTCCATTTAAGAAAGTTAAAAATATTCAATGGGAGGCAATATTGCAATATGGATACAATGTAGGATCAGTAGCCAGCATACATGGGGTCAAATCTTAGCTCTACCACCCACAGGCCTCAGTCTCATCCACTGTAAATGGGGATAACATCAATAACTATGACAAAGACTGGTGGTGAGAATTAAATGAATCAACACGTGTAAAGTGTCTGGACAATGCCTGGTATATAGTTAGCTACGATTTTTTTAAAAGAAGTTCACATTCTCCCTGCATTCTTCCTGGTTCCTTCACTTCAAAGTTCATTTTCATGATTTGCTTTGACTCCAAGATGCTTGCACAGTTCTCTGGGAGAAAGCAGTGGAAAGAGGCCATGAGAAAAAAAGTGAAGAAGGGCTTAAAGGGCTTAAAGAGTTTGTCTAACTATAGTAAACGGAAATGTGTGAAAAATAATAATACAGAGAAGATTTTAATATGATTCATCAAACTGTAAAATACAACCAAATGACATTCCTACAATATTTTTATACTGGCAAATGAAATCTTATTTAATATCAAAGTTGAACAGTCACTTGTGTTTTACAAAGGAAATGTCAATATCATATCCCTGTGTGTCCAGTATTCAGTTGAAACCCTTTTCTATAGGCTTGATTTAGGGCCCCTTTGCTTACCAAAAAGAATTCATAACAGTAATAAAAACCTGAAATCTGCTCTAAAAATTATAACACACGGCGCTACTGTGTACTCGAGTGACTTCTTTACACACACCTGGACGATCACTGGGGCCACCCGAGTGGGCGCTAAAGATCTGATAGCACTCTGACCTGCAAAGAGAAAGTCGGAGCTCTGCAGGGCTTAGATGTATTTAGTAACAGTATCCACTTCTGGTGGAAGTATCAAATTCTCTTTTCCAAAGAACTGTGATAACGAGGTCCTTCAAATAAGCATCGATATAATTTCTTACACTTAACTTGATTTTATTGAACACTATGTTTGATAAATTGTTGCTGTGCTTTGGGGAAAGCTTCACACTGTAGTAATAATGATGAAGGAATACTTCACACCCAACCTATATATTTGAAATAGTTTGTAGGAGAGTCTGAATAGAAGAATTTGACAAAAGTTCACTGCTTGGTTGAACCAACCCTGCCGTTTGAACAATAGATCAGCAAAAATTCTTGGATGTGGAAAGGAAAACATTTCAGCCTGCTCCACCCCTCCTCAGTGCCCTTCGCAACAGCTGTGGTTCTCATTCACCTCACCTCTGGCAGGAGCTGTCCCGCAGGAGACGTCAGAGCTGTGGGGCCCCCGACCAGGGAGACCACTCCGTTGCAATCCACTGCGCTGTGCATCTTCCCATTCATGGGCAGAATGGGGAGCACCCTGGAGGCACGGCTGGCCTGGCTGACATTGCTGTGGCGCCGCTCTCCATGTCTGCGTGGCACAAAGAGAGAATCCCTTCGGCTGTCGTTGTCTTCAAACGTGCTGTGCTCGTCATCTGCAAAGTCATTCTCGGAGCCAATATCCTTTGCTCGGCCTCTGAAGCTAAAAAGGCTCGCTCTACTGTTACGTCTTGGAGAGAAAAGGGAGCCACGGATGCTCAGTAAAGACTATGACCAGCGAGAAAGGAAACAAAAAACAGATGAACATAATTAAGAGCTGTCATCCTGAAAAATAGGAGACTTGATTTGTTGCTTCAGAATTGTTTACCTGTCTACCCATCAGTCATTGGACAGGGGGAACCGGGGGCTCCTTTGGTAACTTGTAGGTGGTGGAGACCTCCCTGCCAGGTTCACCTCTTTCATTTTGCTGTCTTTTTTCTCTCCCTTACTTTTTCATTTTCTGTCATTTTCTTCTACTTTATCCATTAAAATAGTCACAAGCACACCTCAATATTGTTGAGTACCATTACTGGCACTGCAAACTGAAATTTTTGCTAGACTCCTCTCTAGAAGCTGATCTGATTTAACAATCCAATGGAAGGCAGTTAAATACACACCTACATTTAGATTTTTTAAGATAAAAATATACACACTTAAGTTTAGATTTTTTGAAACCAGTAAGAGCTCACTACTGACCACACCCTGATGCAGATCTTACCACAGAGAAAAATAAAATTCATCTTGCCAATAGGTCTGTTTAATTATAGTACAAGGAGAAGCTTCTTCCTTGCTCCTTGCATATTCTGTGTCTTCATGAATAAATTAAACAAATCAAACTGAAAGAACTACATGATTCATTCCCTGATATTCCCTCTTCTTTCTTAAGAAGTCTGAAGAACACCATATTTACAGAAACCTGGTTTTCACTAAGTATCTGGTCACAGTCTTTTAACAATTTTCTAAATGGCTACATTGTCACAATCATCGTGCAGTTTACTAGATTCTTAAGCATAGCAGCACTGAACACAATGAATCATTTCTTGTTTATTACTAGTCTACTTTTATATCTTCCCTGTACTGAACACTTGTTTTGTTTATCTAATATCTATTTCTCCTTCTTTTGTTGACAGTACCCTGATTATCCTTGAGAAATGATGCTTAGATAAGACGCTGATCCAGGCATAGCCAATGGGTGTATTCTGTACCTATGGCTGTAGAGAATGGGTTAAAGATGGTCCATTGACAGCCACCTCTTTCCTTCATAATTGTTGGAAAGAGGTCATTTTAAATTAGAGTTAGTAAAAATATTGAACATAAGGGTGGAGCTGCAGTGGTCATCTTGCCACTATATTGGAGGAATCTGGGCTGAGATATGGAGAAATATTTGGACATAATAATATGTTTTTGAGTACTTGGGTCCAGCCATGCCTATAGCTACTCACAGATATTATTTTATGATCCAGAAAGTTCTTTTGTTTTTTTAACTAAACAAGGCTGGAGTTGAATTCCGATGATAATTAGTTGGATTCTGATATGGTCCCCCAACAGAAGTAATTTTTCCTTTTCTTGTTTCCATGTTTTTTTCATCTTATTATCAACTTCATTAGTACGATTTATTGTTTTCCCTATAACTAATTATTTTTAAGTCTGTCTTAGACTACTCGATTTCCTTCATATCTCTCTCTTCACAAGGGACTTTGAATCAGCTATAAGGACATAACAGCTGCAGGATTTGTAACCTACTGGTTATCACTGGTCAAAAAGAAAGGTAGATAAGAAATGCTTGGCAATAAGAAATAAAGTAGAAATTACTTACACGTATCACTTTTAGTAAGAGTTTATATTTTAAATAACCAGTACCCAACTCAATTGGAGGCAACAGAAGTGTTGGAGGAAAATGAGTTAAAAATTGCACATGAGATTTCTCAAGGTTCGAAGGTGAATTATGCCTATAAGAGCATAATTCACATGTGACAGCTATGTGAAAAATTACTGTGTCCCATCTGTTTCTATTGCTTACATTAATTATGTAAATCCATTATAATAAAATGCTGTGCCATAAATAGAGGATGGTCAGTAAGAAAAACCTGCCATGCCAAATGAATCTCTAACACATAAAATTTTTGGTTCATTGTAAAATAGGGAGGAAAATAATAACTTAAGAAAGTTAACTGTATTGTAAAAGCTTTCAAAATAAAACATCCAGATTTTCTTAAAGACTTGATTAGAGATTGAACACTTGACTTCCTTTTCTCCCTTATTCTTTACTAATAAGTCCAAGAAATATTTCAAACAATTCACCTACTCTACTGAGAAAATTATAATCTTGCAGTAAGAGCCACATTAATTTTTTTTTTCAAAATGAGATTAGAAATGATTACCAACACAATTGCCTTTCCATTATGTCAAACAATAGCTCTTAATACTTTGGGATCTTTGGCTTTTGAAAAATCTAACAAAAGCAATGGACCATTCATCATTGTGCCCAGGTTAGGAACTCCTACCTAGTTTGATATTTTCAGTATTACTTCCCGGAACTTGCAACGTGGGATTAGCGTGAATTCAAGATTCTCTATTTCCCTCTCTCCCTCCTCCTTTCCTCTCTCTTCCCTCCCCCTCCCCGTCCCTCATTCTTTCTCTCTCTTTTCCTCCCTCTCTCTTCTCTCTGTCTCTCTCTCCATTGCCCTCTCCATTTTCTTAGCTATTTGTTTGACTGTTTCTTTATCAGGTTAAAAAAGTCTTTCTCTCTTTTTTTAAAAAAATAGATACCACTTAAGAAACAAACATCAATTCGAGTCAGACATTCCAACTGGTGTAAGTCAGTGATCGCTTGCAATGCCCAACTAGCTAGGAAATAGAGGTATGAAGAAGACAGTACTGGGAAAATGTTATATTTGTGAGCAATATTTGCAGAAAGAGGCAGGACAGAATCTAAGCTTTTCAGGTGTAACTATTTTCCCAAAAAGTAGCTTTATTGGATTTGAAATAAAGCAAACTAGAGACACCCTGTGGTAACTGCTAATTTCCTGTTTCAAATTTAGGAAATTGTACCTCATATAACCTGCCTTCACCCCCCCTCCTGCTCCCCAGCTCTTCCTGCCCTTCTTTTCAAAAGGCCAATGTTATAAAAGGGGGATTTGGTTTTTAAGGAACTAACATTTATTAAGATTAATGTCTCCGCTAATGGCATCACAGTGACTATGACAACAATATGAATGAGTAAAAGTTGGTATTTATTTGAAAACAAATTCTATTTTAAATATTAACTTAAACCCACTAATCCTTTATTTTATTTCATAATGTTATTTGGACTTGGAATGAATCAGACTGACCTATAAAATATTCACACATATTAAACATAAGGTTAGGCTGTTTATACTACTAAATGTGTGAAGAGCAAGTATAGTCTTAAATATATGTATCTTTTAAATGAAATTAACTGTTGTTATCCATTTTTAAAGATATCCTTTCTAAAGTAGAAATTTAAAGAATTTCTGTGTCAGGCTAAATTCAAATACTACCTCATCCCTTAATAACTATATGATATTGGGTAATTATTTAACTTCACTGAGCCTGAAAAATAGTGAAAATAACACTATGCAGAGCTGCTAGCTTTGATTATGACTGTGGAAAAAGAGTGCCAAGCATAAAATATGTACTTAATGAAGAAAGCAGCCCACCCATTCCCTTCGCATCTACAGACTGGAGATGATGGCTATGGTACCTACCAAGGTTGTAGGGAGGGGTTCAGATGAGTTATTATTGCAAGTTGCAATGCACTATGTAAGTGTTAGCCATGACCATTGCTATCACTGTTGTTGGTCTAGTTGTTATTGTTGTTATATAGATATTAAGGTTTCACTACTGGTGAAATTGTCTTCTGAGAAACTGTATTTCTGATAATTCTCTTGGTCATTTCAAAAACAATTAAAGACCCTAAATTTCAAAGTTTCAACAGTTTGTGTTAGTACATAAGTCAGAGGCATGCCGTGGATATTTACTATATAAAGCACAGTGTTCTTTCAATGTCAGTCCCAAATTAAACATGAGACAGAAATAATCAACAGCAATTAAACACCACTGTTCATTTAGTGTCATAAATATTTCTCAGTGCATGACTATATAGGAATTTTGGCTACACTTGTAGAAAAAGTTTGCCTTGGTTCCCCTTGAAGGGGGCCACAAAGAGTGCACTCTTCAGGTTTCCAGTCAAGAGGGTGGCATAGCAAACATAGTGCTCAAAGCCGGCCACAACCACATCGAAACTACAACTAAACTACAGAAAAATCATCATTGAGAACTATGTGAAATCTGGCTAAACAGAGAAGTCCTATAACCAAGGATTTAAAGAAGAAGCCACATCAAGACTGGTAGGAGGGTTGAGACACAAAATGAGTTCGACCCACACCCACATGTGGTGTTCAATAATTGGGAGAGATATCTCAGTGATGGAGGTCCCCCCTGAGGAGTGAAGGGTCCCAGGCCCACACTAGAACTCCCATCCTAGGCTTCCAGTCCTGGGAAAAGAAGTCCCCATAACTTCTAGCTGTAACTAGTGGTGACTGTGGCTGAGTGAGATGGAGGGACTTTGCAGTTCTGGTTCCTTTTAAATGGCCCAGACACACACTTACTCAGATTCGGTCACTCTGAGCTCCAGTGCTGGGGCAGTAGCTTGAAAGGTGCCAGAGTTGTAGAGGGAGGAATCAAATTGTTTGGCATTAGAACAAGAGTTGGAGGGGAAGTTTTCTCCCAAACAGAAGTGTTGGCAGAGGCTATTGTTCCTTTGCCAAGCCCTCCCCCTCACACAGCTGACAGGCTGGTGCTATATCTGAGTCCCCATCAACCTCGCTAACAGAGTTTAGCCTGCCCTGGTGACTCCCTTGAGACCCCACCCAAATTTTGGGTCCATCCAAGCCATTTCCAGTTGCTTTTCCATACAAATGGCCTGTTTTGGCGCATGCTGCCAAGTTCCCTAAAACCTTTCAAGCAAGCAATATCTGGCTTCTGTGTACCCCACACATAATAACTAAATGACAGTAAACACATATATATCAACAATTACTTCAAATGCAAATGTATTAAATGCTCCAATCAAAAGACATATGGTGGCTAAAGGGGTAACAAAACAAGACCCCTACATATGCTGTGTACAAGAGACTTATTTCAGATAAAAGACACACAGGCTGATAGTAAAGGGATGGAAAAAGATATTTCACAAAAATGGAAATGGGGTGTTGTGGGTAGGGAAAAGCTGGGTAGCCGTACTTATATTAGGCATAATAGACTTTAAAACAAAAGCTACATAAGAAGAGACAAAAAAGGACCCAGCAATTCTACTTCTGGGTATGTATTTAAAAAACCCCAAGATACTAAGTCAGAAAAACATATGCATCCATGTGTTTATTGCAGCATTACTTATAATAGTCAAGAAATGGAAGCAACCTAAGCATCCATCAATAGATGAATGGATGAAAGGTAAGTGGTGCTTATGCACAATGAAATATGACTCAGCCATAAAGAAGAATGAAACCTTGCCTTCTGCAAAACATGTATGGAGCTAGAGGGGCTGTGCTGAGTGGAATAAGTCAGAGAGAGGAAGACAAATGTTGGAGGATTTCTCTTACATACGGAATCTAAAACCAAAATAAATGAACAAGCTAAACAGAAACAGACTCGTAGATACAGAGAACATTTTGCCAATTGCCAGATGGGAGGGGGACTGGGGAGATATGTGAAAAAGGTAAAGGGATTAAGAGATACAAATTGGTAGTTACAGAATAGTTTATGAGGATGTAAAGTACTGCATAAGGAATATAGTTAATAATATTGTAGTAACTATATATTGCATCAGATGGCTGCTAGATTTTTGGGGTGATCACTTTGTAAGGTATATAAATGTCTAATCACTTGGTCATACATCTAAAATTAATTTAATATTGTATGCCAACTGTAAAAAATTCACGGTTCTCATTTAGGAACCTGCCACTCAGAAGACCTTCAGTTCCCCTAGTTTAGGCACAGTAGCTAAGGGTAGGGAAACACCTGCTGATAACTTCTTACTTGGAGAATTGTTCCAAGATGTCTGAATCTTTAACGAAGCCTCAAAACCACAAACTTTACCATACCCAGTGGAATTTGTGCTCTAAAAACGCTTTCCTAAGGCCCAAAATTTGTGTGGAAGAAAAGGAGCTCTATGGAATGTAACCTCACAGACTTGATCTGATCATACATTTCTAACTGGGCAGGTCTGGGCTGTAATCATGCCCCAAGCATGTAACTTCTTTAATAAAAGGTTTATCTTTGCCTTAAGTGGGTTCTATCCATTGTTTCTGTGCATTTAAGTTAGCGCGCTTTTGAAATGGCCCCCTTTCCGACCCTTCCTCCTAATATCCGATCACCCTTTCAAACCCCTCCTTCTAAATCATGAGAGCACACAAACTTCATTAGCTTATAATCTGATCCCCGCCTTGCTTTCTCCCACCTTTATGTAATCTTCCTTACGTTCCTTCCTTAATTCAAGTGCATAAAAGAAACTCCAAAACTATTATTCTCAGAAGCAGTGAGCTCTTGCTTCCCCACAGTGGAGAACAGGACCAGTAAAATGGCAATGGTCTGGTTACTATAGCATAAAGTATATAAAACAAAATGGCATCACTCATGTCAACTAAGATGGCTGCCAGTCAGCCATGACACTTTGGTTCAAGAGGAAACTACCTAAGTCATGCTGGACACACCTGGCAAGGAGATACACCTAAGATATCTGCACATGTGATCAGAAAGCCATATCTGCAAAGTGGGACCACCCACAGATAGGCTCCTGGGGAAAGTCCACACTTGCCCTCAGGGGTGCCAAGACACTTATCAAGAGACTCCAAAGGCTTGAGTACATGACTCTTAAGAGTATAACTGAGGCAGGTTCCAGACCACTGCTGAGATAGCTGAGCTCCACACACCAGAGTGCTATTCCATGCCACATTGATCTCTCTTGGCACTGGCTGCCAGAGACCCTTTCCTGTTGGACTGAGGACTTCGCCGGCCCGGTTGCCCACCTGGCTTCGGACATCATTCCTTGCAAGATACTGTTGGCTCCCTTGCTCACCATGCTGTCTCCCGGGCCTGCAGACTGAGACTCTGGGATGCAGGTTTGTTATCCCCCAGTTCTCTCATGTGATGTCATTGCTAATTATTTCTGATTAGAATTGGTATTAGGTTAGTATACGTTTAGATTAAATCTGCAGTAAAAGCTGAGCAAATCTGTGTTAATAAAATGCAACTGAAGAGCATAGTCACCTGTGTGGGCTCCCTGTTATTTCTCAGTGTCAGTGTTACCTGTAGGACTACTGGTCATACAGGTGGCTCGGTGCTTTTGGTTCTCAAGGTCCAGGTCACATGATCTGAGCAGGGACTGGAGGCTGACTTATAGGAAAGACTATATCACGAACACACACTTGCAACATCCCATATTCTCTGAGTTCATAGTCGCAACACTTCTGAATTACCATTCAGAAAGCATTCTGCCACCAGGGGAAGGCAGTTTTATTTCTATAAAATCCTGGTATACCTTTAAAAAATCGTCCGTTGTGAAAATGCAACTTAAGTTATCTAGTATTTTTACCTGGTGTGGAGAAGAAAACCTCTTTTCATATGTCAGCCTGCTTCCTTCTAAGGAAAAACGGAAGCCTTTCCTCCTGATGCTGTCTTCAGATTCAGATTTGCGGACCCTGTCTTCCTTCTCTCCCTCTCCAGACTGTTCTTTCTGTTTCTTTTTCTTCCTTCTGTTTTTCAGTTCTTTTTCACTCTTGGAGCTCAATTTTGACGCCACTGAAGAACTCTCTGAGAAGACTCCTATCCCGCCGGCACCACTGAAGTCTCTGGATTCAGCAGAGGCTGCGGCAGCTGCTGCCTAGAAGGGCATGAGGTCACTGGTGATTGCATAGAAACTTTGAGGAACTCTGTCCACATTGCTGCTTAATTTACCTTCAGCATCATGAATATGATCTTGAAAAACAATGCTCCATTCTGGTACATATTTTGGGAAACAATACATTGCCATTACACCAATTAAAGAATTAAAATTAACAGACAGGTGGAAGACACATGTGACTGATCAAAACCTTCAAGCTCTGGTCTCACACTATGCTTCCTAATTATGTAATGATATGAAGAAGGCTCTTAATGGTCATAACATTATTTTTTCTCTGATTTAAACAGTATCTTAAGACAGAAAGAATTTAAGAATTAAAGGTTTCCTATTTTACCCCGATCGATCACACTTTCACTTCACAATGTCTTTTAGTGCCGGCCTAAATTACCAAATTTAATGTCAAGTATTTTTTAATTTTAACGAACTTTTTTCCTCTTTAATTTAAATCACTACACTAAGAAATGCACAACAAAAACATATTACAGAGTATATGTAAGAAAATCCCAGATCATGGCATCTGAATAAATTTGTAAATTACAATAGTACAGTTTCTGGAAAGAACCAGTATTCAATTTTGTTCCTGCAACCCCAGTATACTCTATTCATCTGGCCTTGATTCCATATTTGGGATACTCAGTGTTAAAAGAAAGCTGTACTCAAGACCCAAGAAAAACCCCAAAATAAGCAATTGGATTAGTTAATGCCATTAAGTCCAGCAAATATAATAGACAGTATAGTGATTTACTATGTTCACACATCAGTGTTTTCCTTATGCAATCCACCAGTTTGCGTTTAAATACTCTTCAAATAGAAAATCAACATTGAATGGGCATTTGTCTTTCCAGACTCTAGAAAATAATCTGTTTGACTGCAATTTTCTGACCTTTCACACTTCTAGTGACACTAATGAAACGGCAACTATAACTTAATTCCTCTTTCCAAGACTAAGAAAATACTCTGATTGAGGGCATGTTGGTCTAACTACTTTGTGAGCTTGGGTAAGTGAACAGTCACAGGGAGAAACAAGTGTCAATAGAGCAATTATAAATCTCCATGTTTTGACGCCATTAGTATTGATGGTAATTATGGAAATAAAACAATAATCTCCAAATAACCGAATAAGCTCCTAGCACTTACCAAATACATATGACATATGTCAAAGGTAAACTTAACCACTGCTGATTTAGCTCCCTAAATGCCACTGGCCTCAACAGTGTGGTCCAAGAATCGAGATTAAACACAAAAGAGCTCAATGTTTGCTAATTATACCTGAGCTTCCTCCTGTTGCTTTTTTAACTGTTCAAGCATCTGCTGAAATTCAGCCTCTTTCTGCTCTGCCTCTTCCAAGGTGGCCTGATTCTGTTCCTCGTAGGCCATGGCCACCACAGCCAGGATCAAGTTTATCAGGTAGAATGAGCCCAAGAAAATGACCAGCACAAAAAATATCATGTACGTTTTCCCAGCAGCACGCAATGTCTGCAAAACAAAAGAGATATTTTAGTACATTATATAGGATGTTATGAGCTCATATTCTAAGTAATGAAGTATTTTATAGCAATTCTCTTTATCTCAGTATTTCCTGCTTCCTGGAAGAATAATTTTATCTGTTCTCACCAATTGATAAAGATTTTCCCAGAAGTCTTGTGTCATGAGACGAAATAAGGACAGGAAGGCCCAACTGAAAGTGTCAAAGCTCGTGTAGCCATAGTTGGGGTTTCTACCCGCCTTCACACAGATGTATCCTTCCGGACACTGGCTGAAATTAGGTTAAAGCAAAGAGAGGAAGTCAGTAGCTGCAAGTCTGCTGGCTGTCTTTCTGGTTTACACATGCCAATTCCTGTTTTATACAACACCAGCGGAAGTAGATTTCTCTCACCTTACCCAGCACGTAACCCAGCACTGTGTGCACTGATTTACATAATAACAGAGTCTATTAAGTCTATTTGTGAATTTCTTCGTGAGTCATAATTGACATGGCTATATTTATCACATCTCCATATAAAAGCAGTCATATTATGATTAATATCTTTAGGGACTGGTGGACATGAACGGAAAAATAAGTCTACAGAGAAAAAAATAATTTTCGCTGAAGATACGGAGAGGTAGAAAGAAGTGTGTGTGTGAGTAGAGAAAAGGGGTGGAAAAAAGATGGGTGGAGGAACCCTGAAAGGAGGAAATAACTCTGCACAGTAGAGAGGTCACGCAACCCTGAAGGTCAAGCTGACCTGTACTCGGTACTGTGCCTGACATTTCTGGGCTGCATGATCTGGGGCAAGTTTTCTAACCTTGCTGATCTTCAGGCACCTAATATGTAAGAAAGTTCTTATAACAGAACCTGTCTCACAAACATACAAGCACCGGATAAGATATTGTACGTACAGCATTTAGTACAGGACATACAAGGAATTAAAAGCAGTCTGTTTTACTTATCACTGTGATCCAGTATAATTTTTCACATATGAGCCAAATGCAAAGCCTTTAACCACTGAGAATCTTGCTACAAGTATTAGTTACTAATATCCACACTTTCATTTTCCATCCAAAGAACAAGGAAAAGTACTTATTGAGTGCTATAGTAGCTGTACATTCACTAATTCATTTAGTTCTTACAGCCATCCTATTATTGTACCCCTTTATCACATAAGGAAACTATGAAGCAAGGAGACGTAACATTATACAGTGGAGTTGGGATTTGAACCTATGCAAACTCTGCAGTCTATTGCTACAATATGCTAGGACATATATCTGACACCATTATACGGTGGAGTCGGGATTTGAACCTATGCAAACTCTGCAGTCTATTGCTACAATATGCTAGGACATATATCTGACACCATTATACGGTGGAGTCGGGATTTGAACCTATGCAAACTCTGCAGTCTATTGCTACAATATGCTAGGACATATACCTGACACTACCCCAGACATTGTACACTGTCAGCCATGGAGACCACATTAGCATACAGGGAGGGGCAAAAGTAGGTTTACAGTTGTTCATAAGGAATATAATATAATAATTAATAAATAATAATACAAGAATAAACTTAGTTTTGTGTACTTACCACTGTAAACCTACCTTTGCTACACCCTGTAGATATAATGTCACGGTTATAAAAGTACACGCTTATAAACTCTACTAACTTAAGCTTTTTGTATATATGTTCTGCATTTTTATCTCCCAATGAACTAATTTGGAAGATCAGCTGTGACCTAGTATGGAAAAATAATTGCTGCACATGAGTGTGTGAAGGAAGTGAGAATCCACACTTATCCCAGCTATTTTGAGAGTCAGCATGAAGGGGAATTTATGATGGGCTTTGAATGAAGAGTGAGCAGGGGTCAGGCATGTGGGAGGTGGCAGGTTATGGAGGCTGATGGAACACTGTGGCTGGACTCAATATGAAACATGACTTACCCTGCGTCGGAACTGTTGCCACAAAGCAGAGCATCATTTTGCCCTTCCAAAAAGTAAAAGTGACCTATTTAAAGAATGAAGAATATAATCATTAAAAAACCTTCAAAACACTTTAGCCATTGTACTTAGACAATAAAGCTTGTAACTTTCAACTGTAAAGAAATGACTAAGATGATAAATATATCTGGCTAAATAAAAATATTTTAATAATAATTGAATGATAAAATATATATCAAAATATAATATTTTACTTTTTAAAGATTCTATTTATTTATTTGTAGAGAGAGGGGAAAGGAGGGAGAAAGAGAAGGAGAGAAACATTAATGTGTGGTTGCCTCTCACACACCCCCAACTGGGGTCCTGCTCTGCAACCCAGGCATGTGCCATGACTGGGGATTGAACCCGCAACCCTTTGGCTCACAGGCCAGCACTCAATCCACTGAGCCATGCCAACCAGGGCTGACTACAACATTTTAAATAAACACATTTAGAAAACTGGTTTTAAATTTTTTGGAGGGAATAACTATAATAACATTCTCACATCAGCATTTTGTAAATAGAAATTCAAATTGCTTGTGATACTTCAAAAAGAGGTGCCAAATTAAAGCTGTTTTTTGGGCAAAAAAGAAAAAAAGTGAGAGAAAGGTAAGCCTACTTGCTTCTAAATGCTCTCATGCAAATAAAATTTTACTTTATAAATACTGTTTGCATGAATTTCAAATAGATTCAGACATCTTTCTCCTACCAATTTTAACTTGATTTCCTTTAAGAAGTAGGCTTAGGTATTTGCTCTTTCTATGTTGTTGTAAGTAAGTGTTTTATTTTGGGTTTTGGTTTGATTACTATCTTTCAAATGAACAAAATGAACTTGTTTCTCTGGAGATATATATATTCTAACTATATCTAGTCCTTATTTTTATGGAATACCTTACATATAACTTTAATAAGTTGCAAAGATGATCTCAAGATATACATACATAAACACATGTATGCACATATTCATGTAGAAACAAACACGTGCACGCATTTAAAAAACACACACATACCTCATAGAAATTATTATGATTGTTTTTAGGAATACTTAAAGCCTATAATGAAGGAATATGCTAATGTATTATGCAGGGAAATTTGGGTCATGATTTTGTAAAAAAAGTTTTAATCCTTACTTCACAACATATATCAAAAATAATTCTAGAGTTTTAAAGATTTAAAAACAAGTTTATTAATATGATATAAAGCATGTATAGGGCTTTAAATATGGAATATATATGTGGCTGCTTTATATGCAGAATATCTAGGTGAATATTTTTATTCCCTCTAAATAAAATGTATTTTCTATCTTAACCTATAGAAAAAATTAAAAAATGACACCACTGCCAAAAAAAATCAAAATCACTCAGACATCAAAAACAAATGATGAGATGAAAAATAAGCTGGAGGATATATTTGCCAAAAACGTGTTAATGTACTTAATAAACTAAATGAATTCCTTAAAGTATACTATCACCTGATAGAAAGATGGGTAAAAATATCAACAAATATTTCACACTATATAAAATAAGTAACATGCTACTGATACTAATAAGCATATCTTTATAATTTTACTGTGTTAATTAGAAACAAGAGAATACACATTTCTTCTACCGTATTTTAAAATACGGTAAGAGTCAATATTAGCGAGGGGTCTGAACTCTCTGGAGAGCAATTTGACACTGACTTCATAGCCTTAACCTGGTTGTACCTTTGACCCCCCCAATATTCTATTAACAAAAATCTACCTGAAGGAAACAATTAGAAATAGAGAAAATATTTATGTGCAAAGATTATCATTGTACAATTATTATAATATTAATAAATGCAAAACCTCATAAATAATGGAATCATTTGTTTTACTTATTCATTTATCCAACAAATCTTAATCTCCCCAATATAAATCTTTGTAAGTATTCTTCATAAAAATACTAACTCTTAAAATATTAATATAATGTGAGAAGGGATAAAATTTCATATGGTTCTGAAAACCGTGAAGGATATCTCAGAATAAGTATCCCAAGTGGAGTATTGATAATCAAGGGATCAGTGGGAGTTGACTAGCCAATTGTACATGGAGAGGATGGGACCTGGAAATTCAAATGATGGAGAGGCTGGTTTCATCTGTAAGAAATTATACTAAAGTATATGGCATCATAAATTTATTTTGATGCCTATCCCCAAAAATAAAATCAAACTATATTGATAAACAAATCTAAAACAATGACTGACACCAAAGAAAAATTTTAGAATGAGAATATTCTAGAGGTAGGTTTCGAGTTGACGTTTTCTGTCAGTCATAAGATGATAGCTGGATTGGGGTTACTGAACATTCTGATGAGCACACAAATTCAGTTTCATCTTGTGAATGGTTTCTCTATTTTCAGATACACGATATGGACTCAATACATAAACTGAGTCAACCAAATAGGGACAAGTTATTTTTCCTTGGTCTTCATAACAATACATTTCAGCATAAAATTCTGAATATTTCACACTACTGATTTATTTAAGATGATTGAAAACTCCTGATCAGTGCATACCAAAGAAATACAGCTTAATATGGTGTTGCTTTCAACATGGATTTAGGAAAAGATAAAACACTTTCAAATGATAACTTTTATCATCTTGATTGACAGACAAAGAGAAAGAAGTAAGATATCATTTAATTTCTGCATCACACGTACTGATTTATCTTAAATTGGTCTAAGTCATTTGGTTCACATAAAAAATGAAGCAATTTCCAATATGTGTTTTTTTAGTATCTAAAGGACTAAACAACTTAATGGATAAAAGAGTATATCTTACTTTCATCTTCAATATATTCGTCCCAGTTCAACATGCTCACTGTCCTATTGAAAGTGGTACCGTTCCCATCCGATGAGTTATTAAAGAAGGAAGTGATGTTTATCTCAAAGGAAGAATTATCTGGAGGCCATTGCAAGCATTTGTTCCGCAGGTTGCCCATGAACAGCTGCAGCCCGATCAGAGCGAACACGCTCAGACAGAACACAGTCAGGATCATGACATCGGAGAGCTTCTTCACTGACTGGATCAGGGCCCCCACGATGGTCTTCAGGCCTACAAATAAAATCAGAGAGGGGAATTTAAGTATTTAATAGCTACTTTACCAACAAAAACATCATGAGCTTGTCCTGGAAAATAAAGATGTCATGCAGAATGCCAGGAATATTAGTGTAATGTTTGCGATTGAATAACGTTTTCATGAAAAGCCTGCTAGCTGGTGAAAATGAATGAAAGCAGATCTTGTATGTTCATTAGAAAACTGTGAATGGAAATGAACCAAAGTGTACTTCCAAACACTCCTTTGAATAAAATAATGTATTTTTATTCATGCTTAGACATCAACCTTTTGTAAATATTTTGCTTTTATTTGCAGATGTCTTACTCCCTAACCTCTTAGTGATTTTAGAAAAATCTGTATGAATAGAGCAGTAATAAATCATCAAGTCAACTGAATTATAAGGTTATGTGTCTCCAAATCCTGCAAGCTTGAGCATAGGTTAGAAAAGGAAGACATCTGAAAACTGAGCCCCATGCAATACTCATGCTATCTTTTGCACTTTCATTTACCTGGAGGTAAGGAAATTACCAGTTTTTGACCTCAACGGTCAAATTTGCATCAATTTGAATGTCTCATACTTTAGCTTCTACGTGGAAAGCTTGATGTTACAGGATGCAGACCAGATAGGCTGTTACTGCAAATGCTTCATGCAAAAACTCGTTAAACTCAAAGGCTGATGTATAACAGTTTTAAAGAAAGCAACTAGTAAAAGCAATGAATCAAATCCATCCAAAATATGGCATACTGATTCTTGCTTTTTTACATAGTTCTTTGCCATAGATGACAAGCAATAAGGCTTATGCACAAAAGCTGCGATTGTAGCACCAGCGCAGCTCAACTCAGCCTCGGTGTTTAACCCAGCTCTCACCTGGAATGACTGAAATTGTTTTCAGGGCTCGGAGAACTCTGAATGTTCTCAACGCTGAGACATTGCCCAGGTCCACAAACTCTGTCACATATCTGCAATGGGGAGTTCACACACAAACACAATGACAAAACACAAGAAACAGTTGGAGATATAAGGGCCTACCACCTTATACCAGTTTCTTCTTACCTGGAATTACAGAAATAGTTTTCAAAGCTCTCAAGACTCTGAAAGTTCGAAGAGCTGAAACATTGCCTAGGTTTACAAATTCTGTTACATACCTGTAGAATTAAATCAGAGTTATTCAGAATTTAGGGAAATCTACGCCTACGTTGGTCTTACATTAAGACCTTTCAACCTTAATGAGTGTTGCCACCAGATTTCCAAATTAAGAGGAAAATGGCATTGTCATCAATCATGATCTCTGTTACTTGGAAAACTGTTATTTTACAGTGCTAACTGAAACTAGAGCCATATAATTACTATGATAGCTCCTACCTTCTCCAAAGTAGGTCATTTAATTAGAGGAAAATATTCTAAATTCATAGAATAACTATGAAAAATGCTTGATCTGTCAAGGGAAGCCACCAAGGAGAAAAACAGTGTAGACTCCCACCAAGGACTTACTCTTCCAGGATGGAAGGTGTATTAAAACACTTACGCAAAAGTAATGACTGTGAAATCCAACCAATTCCATGGATCCCGCAGAAATGTGAAATCTTCTAAACAAAAGCCCCTTGCGAGTATTTTTATAAGTGATTCAAAAGTATAAATTCCTGTAAAGGTGTACCTGAGAAAAAAAAACAGTCAAGCCCATGTTAAAGATTTAGTAGGTAGCTGACATGGACATAACTTCAAAGAAACTTAAACAACAAAAAAATAGAGGTTTCTAGGTGGGTCCCTACAACGTAGAATGTAGGCAGGGTTTACGGCAGAAAGAAACATTACATTTTGAAAGACATTCTCTTTGACTGTAACTAGATGAGTACTGTATTTGCTACATCAATGTGAAGGCCTGAATAATATGTTTCTATATGAAGATATTCTCTAAAATATACTGTTTTTTGGTCTGACTGAAGCAAAGAGATATTAATACAAAAAATTAATGATGCATTGGTGTTCAATAACATATGCTTTATTAAGATCCATGAAATATCTACCAATAACACAGAGAAGTAATAGCTATGAGAAAAGGAATATACAAACTAGGTATAATTTTTATCATTGGATATTAGTCATCACTAATCTTCAAAAGACAGTGAGACTCGCAAGAAAGATAAAGGGCTACAAATGTTTGCCATCAATCCAGTGCAATGATTTGAGCTACTAAATGAACCACCAGAGCAAACTTGGACCTAGAAGTAATTAGTGCTTGAAATGAACTTCAATCATTGTCTAACTTGTCTGGTTTGGAGGAGCTAGTGTGATTTGTTAAAGAAACTGGAGTCTCAAGCTGTTAAATGAACAATTTGAAATAAAAAGGGATGAGAATATTGAAAGATACCTTTAGGTTTCTACTTACTCCACATTCTTTGTCCAGTCCGGAGGATTACTCATTGTCATAAACACACAGTTGGTAAGAATGGTGCACATAATGAGCACGTTGAATAAAGTAGGGTGTCGTCAAGGAAGACAGAGTTCAGTAGAAGATCTCACGTTCATGCACTGCCATGTCTTTTGCCACCATGAGGTTTAGAGCTGTTATGCCCTTATATTTTTACTAGTGAGTTTGTGTTTTCCATTTCTGTCACTCAACAACCCCACATCTAGGCCATGTTAAGCCAAGTCATCAACTGTTTTGAGACTAATTTGGTGCATTTCAGTCATTACAAAGATTAAGTATAAAGCAATAGGTTTATTAGTAAGTAATTTACCAACTTAACTTTTTTAATGACAGACAACTCACTCAATGACAACTGCAAGTTCAGCATGCATATAAAGCATGATAATTTCAACAGAATTCGAGTGATTAATTAAATGCATTATATCTCCATTTTAAGGGTCACCCTGGTGAAATGTCTTTTACAAGATTCTTTCTAAGTGGAGTATAGAATACACTGTAATTGCTCATAAAATTCTGAATAGTAAGAAAAAATGACTAGTATGAGTGTTGGCATTTCTTGGATTTGTAACTGTGGCCAAATTACTTGTTAATTTCCCTGAGCCTTGGTTCACTTCACTATAAAAGTGAAAAAATAACTATTTTACAGGATTTCTGTGAGGATCAAAAGATGTTCAATTTTTTTACAATATGTTTAATGTGTCTGATCTACAGTAAATGCTAAGGAAACCGCTGTCCTGCCTTCCTAAATCATGGAGAACACTACTCACAGCAACTGTCTAGTTTGTTTCACTCCACCTCCCTTTGCTTTTGTGGCATAGTCAATGCCCTTCATTTTTCTGAAAAATTACAAAACTTTTTAAGAAAATGTTTGGTCATCAGATAATGAAATTACTTTCTTTTATATTGAATAAAAAGCACGAGTATTCAGTTACAATTTTGCAAAAGAACAACCTTTATCAATGTAAATTTAGGCACAATTAAGAAAATCTCAAAGAATAAACGGATGCTATCTATTACCCTTCTCACTCTTCATTTTTATTATACGTTCTCACATGACTTGCACATAACGAAATATCAACACAATTTTAAGTGCAGTGAAATAGGACAGTGCGTAACCAGTGTGGCATTAAGCTAGAAAGAAAGTACCTGTGCACTACACTCGGCTTTAGTCCGAGCAATGATTGATTTTTTTTACTAGTACAAACAAAATGGCACATGCTTAACCCTCAGCTAACTCAAAGGCATCCATGTGAAAAGTCATGTGTGAATGATCTGGATTGGCCACACGAGGGCACTACAACCTAGAGAATACCGAAAAATACCATTTCGAAGAAGGAACATATTTTTCCTTTAATGCTGAAAACAAACAAAAAATAGATAAAATTAAAGATGATTTGCTATTAGCAAGTAAAACTACAGGATCACAGAGGCGATCTGCTATCCTGCCAGGTCCTCCTGGAAAAAATCACTCTCCCTGGCAGGCTGGCACCATTATGAATGCATGCTTCCCAATCTCAAGGGCCCTCAATGCGGTCCTGTATTTCTCCACTTAGCTCCATTTCTTACTCCGCAAACATAGTTTCAAGTATTCTCCACACTTCTCTGACCTCCAACCTTCTTTCTTCCGTCCCACCTCAAACTGATGACCTTATTTTCTAGGTCTCTGAGATAAGAGATAACATGTCTCTACTCCCCACCCTCAAATTGACAAACCTCTCTGTATTGGGACCTGTCCTTTTTCCTTTTTGTTTCAATGGAAGTTTTCAATCCCTGCATCCATACTCTGGACACATTCTACTCTTCTGAAATAACTTCAGAAACCTCTCTCTTCTCTTATCTTTTATATCTCACACTCTACTGGCCTCTTCCTATCAACATAAACTTGCTTAAGTCTCAGCCCTGGCTGGTGTGGCTCAGCGAATTGAGTGCTGGCCTGAGAACCAAAGGGTTGCGGGATCCATTCCCAGGCAGGGCACAGGCCTAGGTTGTGGGCCAGGTGTCCAGTAGGGGGCGCGTGAGAGGCAACCACACACTGATGTTTCTCCTCTTTCTCCCTCCCTTTGCCTCGCTCTAAAAATAAATAAATAAAATATTTTTAAAAACTTGCTTACGTCTCTCTTATCTTCAGGAGATAGAGAATACCTTCTTGTACCCCACAATCCTCCTTAACTACTTTCAGTCCCAAATCTTTTCTCCATCCATAGCCAAACTTCTTAAAAAAGGTGTTTACCTTTCCTTCAGCCTAGTGGTTTTCTTTCTGAAGACAAAACTCTCCATGTTGTGTTACTAAAAATAAAAGGATAATTTTGAATTCTTATTTGACTTCCTTGCTCAGCAGTATTTGACAAAGATGATTCTTCTCCATTCCATAATGTTATTTTTGCCTTTGCTTCAATAGGTCCCAATCCCTTGTTTCTTCATGCCTCATGGGTAACAATTTTTTCATCTTTTGAAATGTTGTAATTCTTTTTTGAAAAGAAGGGCATAGACTATTTCAACCAATCCCCACCCCATTGGTACATTGGTACCAATAGACACATTGGTACCTATTTCTGAGCCAGCAGAAATATTAACGAAATGTTACATATATATTGTTAACTCTTGAGTTGTTTCATTCTATTATTAACAATGTTCTAACTATGTAATAATATTCATCCTAGTAGAATAGAGTTCATCAACAAGCATGGCCTCAGGGACCATTCATGTATCCACCGATCTCAAATGCTTGTCTCCAGGCTAGACCTTTCTCCGGACTCCACCCACCTGCCTGTCCATATGACATCCACATGCATTTATCTCACTGATACTTCAAAATTATTTAAAAGATTTTGAGTTATAAAACTGAACTAAAAATTATTTCATTCAACCCCACTGTTCCCCGCTAAACAAAACTGTTCCTTTGATACCTTTGTATCTTATAAAATGTCCCATGATCTAGCCAGGAATCAAGGTGCAATCTTGAATCTCTATCTTTCCCTAAATTTCCACATATAGCTCAATACCAACTACTGTCAATCCTACCTGCTATCTCTGGATTTAGTCAACTTTTTTGCATCCCCACATTACCACATGGTCTAGGTATGTATCGAGTCTAACCTAGATTATTGCAGTTTCCTCTAAGTGGGTCCTTCTGAGTCCATTTTTGGTTCCCTTCAATCTATTCTGCATACTGATTAGAAGTTATTTCTAGTAGAAAGCTACCCACAACAGCACCTGACATTTAGATATATGGGCTGTATAATCTGGTAGCATCTTATACGATTCCTCCAAAGACTAATTTTAATGTTGATCATTTCTACTAGAATGCTAACTTAATAAGGGCAGAAACAATGTCTGCACTGTTCGCCCTTAAATAGTTGCTATTTCACACATGATATATTTTAGATTTGCCAAGTGACAGGTTAGTATAAATCAAAAGGTTAACACATTTTATTAATATTTGGTATAAAGAAATTAATAGATTAAAAAGAACCTTCATCCTATATCATGTCATGTTCATCGGCCTCTATGTTATTTTATAGAGGCAGATCTAAAATATTTCCTGCGTGTATATGATGAGGAGAGACCAAGTTTATAGTGACAACGGTTACGATGGCCCTTGATGTGGAACCTGGATAACGGAAGTGCTGGCATGCCCGCCTCTACACCCTCTTGGGTAGGGGAAGCGGCATGAGCTTTAAAGCAATGAACGGCCCGTGCATCAGATGCAGCCTTTACCAGGCACGTGGGCTTCAGCAAGTTCTCTAATTCTTTAATGTTCAGTTTTCTTACATAAAGGCAGATAACAGTATGACTACTTCTCTTAGAGGATATAGTTATTTTTATTATTATTAATCATTTGTTTATTGAATATAAAATGTAGACTATTTCTTTGTCATTCTTAAGGAAGGGAAAGAAACCGTTTGTACTTCTGTTCAGAGACTTTCTAATGATACATAATATCTATAGAAATTTCAGGGGGATTTTTATAAAATATTTATTTATTTACTTTTAGAGAGAGGGAAGGGAAGAAGAAAGAGAGGGAGAGAAATATCAATGTGCGAGAAGTACACTGATTGGTTGCTTCTTGCACACCCCCAACTGGGGACCTGGCCCACAACCCAGACATGCGCCCTGACTGGGAATCGAACCTACAACCTTTCGGTTCACAGGCCAGCACCCAATCCACTGATCCACAACAGCTAGGGCTCAGGGGAATTTTTAACTTAAAAAATATATAAACTAGAGGTAGAAGAGTTTTGTGTGAGCAGTTTTTTGAACATAGAAATGGAGAATTCAGAGCAGTGTAGATAGGTCTCTTTCTATACATTGGTACCTATTTCTGAGCCAGCAGAATTCTTAACGAAATGTTACATATATATTGTTAACTCTTGAGTTGTTTCATTATATTATTAACAATGTTCTAACTATGTGATTATATGTGACAAATTTTGAGCACTTAAAGCAGGGGAAATAAATATTATAAGTTGTTCTTACCCTTTTCCAGAGCCCTGTATAGTTCTTTGCATGGAAAACCACGAAGTTTTAAATTTCTACATAGACACTGTACAGTTTTGGGATGTGCTAAAAAGCTCACTCTGTATATAATGAAACAATAAAGTGGAACCAATGAAAACCTTTTAAATTCACAGAGACAGAGATTATACTTTTAAGCCCCCAGTAAATTATACTTGAGTATTTAAAAATTGATTTACTTCGGTTGGATAGAAAAAGCAAAGGCTAATTATTGAGAGACCTGGTCTGAAGTTTTTAGCTCTGCCATTGATATAAAATATAGCTTTAGAAACTCAATGAACTCATCTACAAAATGAGAAAGATGAGACTCACTGTATCGTGTTTTGGTCTCTTACAACTCCAAACTCTTGTGCTATATAAACATTTTGTTTGCCAAGTCAAGCCTTAAGAGAGTAGTGATTTGTACAGAAATATTTGTAGAATTCCTTAAGCAATATGAGAGTTTTCCTTTGCTAATCTTGCAATAGAGGCTGCTACTGCTACTGCTAATAGTTGTCCACCTACCATTTATTGAGTATCTGTGAAATGCTAGTCGTGGTGCTAGGGACTTCCCATACATTTTATTATTAATGATGTATAAATTATTATTACAATTGCATAGACAGAGAAACTGAGATTCAAAACAGTTGGAGTGACTTGGCCCAAGGTCAAATAGCTAAAAATAAATCTCAGAGGTGGCATCTGAATCCCAGTTTCCTGATAGCAAATGCTGTTTTTCATATTCCTCCCTCGTGTAAATGACAGCCAGTTCTGCATTAGTTGTGTGATTTGGAGTGTCTCTTTCATGACTTTAACTACCATCCATACACTGAAAGCTCTCAAAGTCATACCTCCAGTCCAGTCCATCCCTGAACTGCAGACTTGCATTTCCATCTAACTTCTCAACTCCCCCACGGAATGTGTAATAGGCATCTAAAATACAGCATGTTCAAATCAGAGCTCTAGATTTTACTCACCATTATTGATGCCCTGGAAGTCACCCCGAGCTCAGTCAACAGAAACTTCATTTTTCTTTCTTGACCAGACTAAACACTAGGATTCAGCCTTACCTCTGCACATTCCCTGATATCCTACACCCAATTGCTCCATGAAACCTGTCAGCTCTTCTGCAAAATACATCTAAATCTGATGACATTTAGCCACCCTCATTGTTTCTACCGCAGTCCAAGCTACCAAGCATCTTTTGACTTCATGATGGCAGTCGGACCCCGATCTATCTTTCTGTTTCTACACCTTCCCTCCATGCATACTATTCTCTGGGAAGCAGGGTGAACTTTGCAAAATGCAAGTTAGATCATGACATTCACCTGCTGAAAACCCCTCAGTCATCTCTTCCTGTTGCATTAGTAAATTTGGTGTCATCTCCATGGCCTGCAACTCTAGCCCCTGACCTCTGTGCTCACTGACCTTTCCTCCTCCGGCTCCCTGCCTTTCTGACTCCGCTGCAGTCACACTGGGCTCTTCGCTGATTCCTGAACACCCCAGTTTCTCCTCCACCTTCATACTTCACCCTCATATTGGCTAGTCCCCTTACATTTACTATTCCCCTAAGTGTCTACATCTCACTCCTTCATGCCCTTTGAATGTTTGTTCAAAGGGTATCTTTTCAGAGAGAACTTCTCTGACCATATGATCTAAAACAGGACCTTGCCACTCTTCTCTTTTTATACTGCTTTATTTTGCTTCATAGCACTGATCACTAGGTGACATATGATTTATTTTTATTATCTTTCTCTTCTCAAAACACACATGCACATCAATGTGACTACAGGAAAGTGGGACTGTGTTTTGTACCATGTTGCACCCAATGCTTAGAACATCTGTCATGTAGTAGGTACTCTAAATGTTTGCAAATCAACGTATAAATGGATAAAGAGCACGAAATGGAAAAGAGTGGGCATATTAAGTTAAAATAATAAAAACTGACATGAAACTTATTTAAAACTCTGATTGGAAATTTAAGGATGATAGATAATTTTAAACTTTTTATACCTAAAAAATATAACCATATTTTATGTAACTCTCAAGGTAAGATACTAGGCACAGCAAAATCATTTTCAGTTTTCAAAATATACCCTGCCAAAAATACATTAAGCATAACCTATTCTGCCACAATCAAGAACCAAAGTTAATTTGATATACATCAAGTTCCAATGAAAACAGTTCTTTATAAAACATGTTGGAGTTTTCGTTTTGAATAGAGGTATGAGTCTGGGTTTAAAATACAAATTTCTTTATTGTGAATGGTTATTTTCTGGTTTGTCAACTAATGAAATGAATGGACAATGATCTCTTAACTTGTCCAAACCCACTGGGACTACCCTTAAGCCTTTTTAACTCACAGCGAAGGGCACTGTGCTTAAAGGCAGAAAAATCAAGATTGCAGCATAGGGTTCGCATTGTGAGAAATAAAAGACCAAACCATTGGGAAAATGTGTTGCAAATTATACAGTATTGTATATATCAAAGTTTACTCGGGTCTTTATCAAGTGCATCACTATCACCAAAAGAATGAGAAATTTATCTATCTTAGACTGCCTGCCTTTTCTCTTCTTATATCTCTATTCCAATGTGAGATAATCTGAAATATAATATTTTAATTCGGGCAAGTAGAGATTTTTTTAAATCCACCTTTTTTACGTTGGAAGACATTTGTGGCTATAAGCCAACTGGTAAGTTTCTGGGGGAGTCAATCATTGGGCAGATATTAATAGGTCTATCTGGCTGCCTCCGCATTTCAGTTTGCATCATTGCAGGCCTTCTAACAATTTGCCCCTTGGCAGTTTTCTTTGGAGCAAGTGCAAACCCTCAAATTCAAGTTGTATCTTGATTCTTAGAGAACCCCTACCATAAACTATGTCCTCAGTGCCCAGATTCTCTGACCAAAACTTTTAAAACTGCCCTCCTCCTCTACCACTTGGCATTTCCCTTTTCAGGAGGACTTACATTAATATTCTTGGGTTCCCTAACGTCCCAAGATATTTTGGAGTGAAGATTATAGCTTTCATGATATTCTCAAAGATCTCCTTGCAACATTTTTAAAACAAAAAGCTGTCTTTTTCTTTAATATTGGGTTTTCTTAATTCCATCTCATCATTCAGATTCAGGACAAAATAC
>PVKM010007854.1:0-40446 GCA_004027735.1 Carollia perspicillata | reverse complement strand
TAAAATTGTGCCCTTCCAGGTGCTGCCCTAGTGCTGATTCCTAGGTCAGTAAGTTTGTGTACATTCTAGGGCCCTGTGAGGTCCTCCAATGGACTCTCCTATGAGACTGGCAGTTTCTCTTGCCACCACAACCCTCATAGGTTCTTACAGCCAGAGGTTTTGAGGCTTTATTTCCCAGTACTGGAACCCTGTGTTACACTGTCTCGCTCCCCAGTTTTTCCTCCCAGTTTATCTGCATGCGAAAGTGGAAACACCCAGTCTGTCAGCCACCACCTTGCCATATGTGCTCTCCACCATACCTGCCCATATCTGCCCTTCCTATCAGTCTTAATGAATATTTCTTCTTTAACTCTTTGGTGATCAGACGTCCATACAGTTCAATATTCTGGCGGTTATGTTTTTTTGTTGTTTTTAAATTGGCTGTTATCCTTCTTTTGTTTGTGTGAGGCAGCAACACATATCTACCCACACCTCCACTTCTTAATCCCTATGCCTCTTTTATCATGTGCCCCAAACCAATCTACTTCTAGCAACCATCAGTCTCTTCTCTGTATCTGAGTCTATCTCTATATTGTTTGTTTATTTGAAATTATATGGTATTTATCTTTCTCTGGTTGCCTTATTTCACTTAGCACAATACCCTCCAGCTCTATCTATGATGTTGCAAATTATAATATTTTGTTTTTTTATAGTTGATTAATGTTCCATTGTAAATATATAACCACTGCTTTTTTATCCATTTATCATGTTATGGGTACTTGGGTTGCTTCCATATCTTCGCTATTATGAATAATGCTGCAATAAACATAGGGCTGCCTATATCCTTTCAGATAAATGTTTTAGGGATTGTTGGCTATATACCCATAAATAGAATTTCTGGGTCATAAGTAAGTTTCAGTTTTAGCTTTTCAAAGACCTTTTATAGTGTGTTTCATAGTAGCTACAGCAAGATGCATTTCCACCAATAATGTGCTATGGTTCCCTTTTCTCAACATCCTTGCCAGCACATGTTCGTTGGTTTATTCATAACAGCCATTCTGACATTAATTTGTGAAATTAATTTGCATTTCTCCAGTGATTAGGGACATTGAACATCTTTTTATATATTTATTGGCCATCTGTATGTCTTCTTTTGGAAAGTGTCTATTCAGGTCCTTTGCCCACTTTTTAATTGGATTGTTTGTTTTTTTTGGTGTTGAGCTCTTTATAAATTTGGGATATTAACCCCAAATTGACTGTATGAGTGGTGAATGTGTTCTCTAATTCATTGAGTTGAATTTTTGTTTGTTTATGGTTTCCCTTACTGTGCAAAAACATATTTTCAAGTCAATTCATCCACGAAGCATCAATTAATTTGTGAATATTGAACCAACCTTGCACCTCACACATAAATCCAATGTGATCATAGTGTATCATCTTTTAAGTGCATTGGTGAAGTTTGGTAGTATTTTGTTGAGGATATTTGCATCTAAGTTCATCAAGGATGTCGGCTAATATTTTTTTTTCTTTCTTTCAAATGCGTTTATCTGGTTTTGGAATGATGATAACACTGTCCTCATAAAATGAACTTGGGAATATTCCCTCTTCTTGATGCCTTAGAATAGCTTGATGAGTATATTCTTTGGTTATTCTTTGAATCTTTGGTAAAATTAATCTATGAAGCCATCTGGTCCAGGAATTTAATTTGTTGGTATTTATTTTAGCTCAACTAAAATTGCCTCAATTTCCCCCCACCACCACTGTCCCCCTCCTCACACACTTCCACCTCCCACCCTCAATCTTATGCCCCTTTGGATATATTCATTGGTCCTTCACACATGTTCCTTGATGACCCTTCCCCTTCTTTCCCTCGTTATTCCTCTACCCTCCCTTCTAGTTACTGTCAATTTGTTCTTTATTTCAATGTTTCTGGTTATATTATGCTTGCCTGATTTGTTGTTTGGCTTCCATTTATAGGTGAGATCATATGATATTTGCCTTTCATTGCCTGTATCATCTCATTTAGCATAATGCTCTTCAGTTCCATCCATGCTGTCATGAACAATAGGAACTCCTTCTTTTTTTCTGCTCTATAGTATGTCATTTTTCAAATGTATCATTATTTTTTACCCTCTCATTTATTGGTGGGCATTTAGGGTGCCTCCATCACTTGGTTATTGTAAATTGTGATGCTATGAATATTGTGGTGCATAGGTTCTTTTGAATTGGTGTTTCAGGATTCTTACATTGAAGTCCCAGCAATGGAATTGCTGGGTCAAAAGGAAGTTCCATTTTTAGTTTTCTGAGGAAATTCCATACTGTTTTCCACAGTGGCAGCACAAACTTGCGTTCCCACCAACAGTGTACTGGGGTTACCTTTTCTCCACATACTCTCCAACACTTGTTGTTTGTTGATTTGTTTACAATGCCCATTCTGAACAGTGTGCAATGGTATCTCATTGTGTTTCCTTTTGCATCTCTCTGATGGCTAGTGATACTGAACATCCTTTCATGTATCTCTGGGTCCTCTGTATGTCCTCCTTGGAAAAGTGTCTGTTCAGATCCTTTGCTCATTTTTTAATTGAGTTGTTTGTCTTCCTGGAGTGGAGTTGTATGAGTTATTTATATATTTTGGAGATCAAACACTTGATCCAAATATCATTTGCAAATACATTGTCCCATACGTTTGGTTCCCTTCTAATTTTGTTGATGTTTTCTTTAGCCATTCAGAAGCTTTTTATTTTCATGAGGTCCAATGTGTTTATTCTTTCTTTAATGTCCCTCACTCTAATGGACATATCAGTGAAAATATTGCTGCATGGAATATCTCAGATTTTCCTGCCTATATTTTCTTCTAAGACATTTATGGTGTCATGACTTACAGTTAAGTCTTTTATCTATGTTGAATTTATTTTTGTTTTTTTAAAGACATGAAACTTTATTAGGATATTCTGTATACTTTTGTTTATATATGAATTTCACATGATAAAATATTAAAAATTAAAAATATACAGGTTTTGAGTTTAGAATACTTCTATATTTGGAGTAGTGTCAAGGAAGAAGAAAAATTATTGAAACCCCCCAAAAAATAAAGGAGAAGTGATAAACATAAGAGTGGTACTTGATGTTGGAAAGGAATTAAAAAGGCAAGAGAAAAACCACCAAATGAAATATATTTTTGGTAAAGAAATACAAGTTAGAAAATAATGATGAAAAGAAAAATAGAGGAAATAAATGATAGACCCAATAATTTAGTGGAAGGACAGCAAAGAGACTCCCCAATCATGCCAAAGCCTTCTGGTACCATTTTCATATGATTTTTTTTTGCAACTTATGAGACTATAATCTCCACTATGGCTTGATATTCCAGATTCACAGGCCAATGGCCTACTGAACATGTCCTTTTAGAGTCCTGTTTCCCTTTAAGCTGATCATATCCAAGGGAACAATTATTTCCAATTCCTCTCTGCCTAAAACTCTCTCTCTCTTCCACACAGTAATACTTTTAAATAGCCACCCAAGCCTCGCACTTCCTTCTCCTCCATTTTTCACACATTCTATTGATCACCAAGTATTACTGTTCCTGATTTCTAAACATCTCAAATTTGTCATATTCTTTTCAATATTATTATAGAATTTTCTAGTATTGGAGAAAGCTTCCTTGAACCAACCTATTCATATCTGCTGCCAGTGATAGTCGAAAAGCCCAGACTTGATGGTGCTTTATATCCCTACTTAAACTCAGTTTTGTTTTACATATTAGGCCCTCTATCATCCAGCCCCATTCTCTTTTTAAATTATTTTATTGTTGTTCAAGTACAGTTGTCTATATTTACCCCCAGCAGTCCCCCACACCTCAGCCACCACCAACTCCCTCCCCTGATTGCACCCCCCTTGGTCTTGTCCATGTGTCCTTTATAATTGTTCCTGAAGACCCTTGGGCCCTTTCCCACATTATCCTCTCCCACCTCCTCTCTGGGTACTGTCAGATTGTTCTTAATGTCAATGTCTTTGGTTATATTTTGCTTACTTGTTTGTTTTGTGATTAGGTTCCACTTAAAGGTGAGATCATATGGTATTTGTCTATCATCACCTGGCTTATTTCACTTAGCATAATGTTTTCCAGTTCTATCCATGTTGTCACAAAGGATAGGAGCTCCTTTTTTTCTTTCTGCTGTGTAATATCCCATCATGTACATGTACCATAGTTTTTGATCCACTCATTTACTGATGGGCACTTAGGTTGCTTCCAGCACACGGCTATTATAAATTGTGCTGCTATGACCATTGGGGTGCAGATTTTTTTTTTTAATTGGTGTTTCAGGATTCTTAGGATAAAATCCCACCAGTGGAATTGCTGGGTAAAAAGGCAGTTCTATTTTTAGTTTTCTGAGGAAATTCCATACTTTTTTCCACAGTGGCTGTACCAGTTTGCATTCCCACCAACACTGTACTAAGGTTTGCTTTTCTCCACATCCTCTCCAACACTTGTTGCTTGTTGATTTGTTTTATGATGGCCATTCTGACCCATGTGAAGTAGTAATTCATTGAGGTTTTAATTTGCATCTCTCTGATGGCTAATGATGTTGACCATGCTTTCACATGTCCCCAGGACCACTGTATGTCTTCCTTAGAGAAGTGTCTGTTCAGGTGCTTTGCCCACTTTTAAATTGGTGTGTTTGTCTTCCTGGAGTAAAATTCTGTTAGTTCTTTATATATTTTGGAGATCAAACCCTTGTCCGCGGTATCATCAGCAAATATGCATTGCCATACAGTTGGCTCTCTTTTCATTTTAATGCTGTTTTCTTTAGCCATGCAGAAGCTTTTTATTGTGATGAGTTCCAATTTATTTATTCTTTCCTTTATGTCCCTTGCTCTAGGGACATATCAGTGACAATATTGCAGTTTGGAATATCTGAGATTTTCCAGCCTATGTTTTCCTCTAGAACTTTTATGGTGTCATGACTTATATTTAAGTCTTCTAGCCATCTTGAATTTATTTTTGTGTATGGTGTATATTGGTGATAGTGTTATATTTTTTGCATGTAGCTGACTAGGTCTCCAACACCATTTGCTAGAGAGGCTATTTGCACTCCATTTTATGTTTATTCCTCTTTTCTCAAATATTAATTGACCATAGAAGCTTGGGTTTATTTCTGGACTCTCTATTCTGTCCCATTGTTCTTTGTGTTGGTTTTTATGCCAGTACCAGGCTATTTCAATTACAGTGGCCTTATAATATAATTTGATATTAGGAATTCACCAGGTATGGATACCAGGAGAACCAATTCCCTACCCCTCACTACCACCCATCCCAGGTGGAGAGACATGGCCCACCCGTGCCCTAAGTGTGCACACCTTGGCACCCTGCCTGGGCTCACCTGGAACAGCCATGATGCCTGTCACAGCTGGGGTGACCCATGGGAAGGGCCTGTCTGGCATCTAGAGTTGCCACCTCTGCCACTGGTGCTCAGGTGTTTGAGTCCCCTCCCAGAGGATGTAGATCCAGAGAAGCACCCAGAGGCATGCCCAGAGGACACAGCTGGGTTGTAAGAGAGGGAGGGAATAGTAGGTAGGTCCTCTGGTGCATCTTCCCATAGTGGGGCCAAAGGAGGACTGCAGAGGGGTTGTTCATTCTCCACTTGTAGCAACAGGTATTTATTATTAGGTTTGTCAACTGTGCCTACCACCATTGTATAGATCCCTTCTCTTTTCTTTTAAGCTTTCCTAATTATGAGGGTTTCTGTGTCCTACTTTTTCCCATATATTCTTCTGACGCAAGTGTGACAATTAAGAATCTAGTTTCACTTTCACTCTGTCTGTAACCTCAAATCCTGCTTCTTGCTAACGAGTAGTGTAGTGGGTCTAAATGTGCTGCTTGTGAAGAGGATTCCCAAGGCTCTTACCCTTTGCTCATCCCTGCCTCTCTTACATGTCTTGGTTGCTTCCCTGACTGTCTAAGACAGCCAAGGGGGCTCAGAATGCTGGATGATCAATCCTTATGTGCACTTCCCTGGACAAACCAAAATCTAATACCATGATTGGAGTTCCCTATAAGGCCTCTTCATGTCTCAAGGATATTACCCCAGACACTCCTGTGAGGTCCTTACCAATATAGGGATGCCCAAAATTTCAAGCTGGAGTGCCACTTCTCTTTGGCACCCAGCGGGAAGCTGAGATGCTCATAAATACCTTACTACAAAAGCTGATTAAAGGCAAAAATCTTTGCTTTCTCTTCCCCAAGCCAAAGCCTAGGCAGGAATCATGCTGCAGAGGATGGGACTGTGAATGCTTTTATAATGTGCCTCTTGTTGTGTTGACTTTTGCTTGCAGCTGGTGGTAAACCTAGTGTTCTGCCATGTCCATATTGTAGATTATCCTTTCATGGGTATCTCCTAGCGGCAAGTGTTCTAGAGGCATTTAAATGCTCAACCTGTGCCCACAAGGAGTGGCAAATGCTTGGGGAAGACAAACAAGGTTTCTATTCATGGAAGAGGGTACAGGGGAGAGAAATGCAAAGAAAGCCTTTCAAGGGGCAGCAAGAGATAAACCTTTATGTTATCTGTAACACAACTGGTGGCCTTAACAAAAAGATGTGGTATCTCTGTCCCTGGGGAGTTGGAAACCCTGAATTCTGTCCTCTTAGGTATGCCATCCACAGGCAATAGCTTGTAGCATCTGGCCAATGCAGGTCCTGAATCATCAGTTCTGTTTTTCCGGTGCCAGATGTTGGGAGTGCTCCACAAGCAGAGCTGCTCCTGAGATCCCGGGGGTCATTTTGAGTCAGGGTTTGGTAGACAAAGTGACATCAATCAGCTGTAAAACCTTGGGAATCAATCTTATTTTGTGCTTGAACACTTAACATCTAAATTGAGGACAGTCTTAGCAAAGCAGGTTCACAGGACTTTGTGAATTCTTTTTTAAGCCTAATTGCCCTGCACTGGGAACTGCTGGTTCCAGTACAGGGTTCCATCCCCCTTTGGCATTGTTTCAGTCTTGAATCAGGCAGGGAAGCAAGACAGCCAAGAGATTAGGAGACTTTTTACAGATAGAATGAGGACTCAGGCTATGATAAAGCTGAGGGGTGAGGCTTCTTTGTTCCTTCTCCACAATCCCTTAGGTCCTTCCCTGATGGCCCCTGTGTGACCATGCTTACCTTAGGTTGTTCCTTTCTTGAGGAACCTTACCCATCATTGACTACCCAGCTATTCTCCAGAGGTGAAGTAAGGTAAAGTAAAGGGGGCAGAGGCTGTGCCCCAGCTGGGAGGATAAGTTTTGTCTCCTTAGTGGCTTATGGTACCAAGGTTTACTAGCTGTGGGGCCTTTTTTCCTAGTGGCATGGTTAGAGCTCTTGAAGCCAAGCAGGAGGGTTCCCAACACTATTTATTTTTGAAAGTAGGATATTAAAATCCCCTACTATAATTGAGTTGCTGCCAATACCTTTCCTGAAGTCCTCCATGATTTTCCTTATGTGTTTGGGTGTTCCTATGTTGGATGCATATATAATTACAATCTTTATGTCTTCTTGATGAATTCTTCCCTTGAGTATTATGAAGTGACCTTCTGGGTCTGTTTTTATGGGCCTTGTTTTGAAGTCTATTTTGCTGATATGAGTATAGGTACCCTGGCATTTTTTCCCTGTCCATTTGCTTGGAATACTTTTTTCTAGCCTTTCACTTTCAGTCTGTGTAGGCCTTTTGTTCTGAGGCAGGTCTCTTCTAGGCAGTATATGTGCAGGTCATGATTTCTTATACATTCAGCTATTCTATATCTTTTGATTGGAGAATTTAGTCCATTTACAATTAAGGTTATTATTGATAGGTACTTCCTCATTGCCATTTTCCTTCATTTATATCTGTGTTCTTCCCCCTCACTCTTATTTTCCTTTTCTTAAAGCATACCCTTTAACATCTCTTGCAGAGCTGGTTTGGAGGAGGTGTATTCTTTGAGTCTTCTTTTGTCTGGGAAAGGCCTTATTTCAGCTTCAATTTTAACTGAGAGCTTTGTTGGATTAAGTCCTGTAGGTTGCAGGTCTTTGTTTTTCATTACTTGAAATATTACTTGCCAGTCCCTTCTGGCTTGGAGTATTTCCATTGAGAAGTAAACTGCTAGTCTTATCAGGGCTCCCTTGTATGTTACTTTCTGTTTCTCCCTTGCTACCTCTAAGGTTCTCTCTTTGTCTTGGAATTTTGCCATTTTAATTATGATGTATCTTGAAGTGGGCCTCTTTGGGTTCCTCTTGATTGGGACTGTCTGTGTTTCTTGGATTTGTGTGACTTTTTCTCTCATCAAATTAGGGAAGTTTTTCATCATCAGTTATTCAAATACATTTTCTATCTCCCTTGTTCTCCTTCTTTTCCTTCTGATATCACTATTATACAGATATTTTTAGATTTCATATTGTCTTGCATTTCCCTTAATCCCTCTTCATTCTTTCTCAGCCTCTTTTCCTTTTCTTGCTCTTTCTGTGTGTTATTTTCTACTTTGTCCTCCAAGTCACTGATACGATCTTCTGCTTCTTCTGGCCTGCTTTTGATTCCTTCCACTGTGTTCTTCAATTCAGAAATTGTATTCTTCATTTCCTCTTGGCACTTGTTTATGTTTTCTATTTCCTTTTTCTTGTTGATATATTTTGCAGTGAATTCATTGTAGCTTCCCTGTAGTTTCTGGTAATTCTCTGTGAGCTCATTGAGCTTCCTGTAGACATTGCTTTGAACTCAATATCTGATAGTTGAGTTGCCTCTATTTCATTTAACAATCTTTCTAAGCCTTCCTCCTTTTCTTTCATTTGGGGACTGTTTCTTTGTCTTTGGATTTTTTTCTGAGACTCTTCTTGTTAACCCCAGCTTCTTAGATTGATCTGTTCTGATTCCCTGTGTTTGTGGTGTGAACTTCTGTGACAGAATACCTGTGAGATTCAGTGGTTCAGTCTCCTGGATCTTCCAAGCTCACTGGTCTTGGGCTGTCATTTAGGTTGGTTCTGTGTTTGTCTTTGCATTTTGATTGTTGTTTGGTCTTTCTTTGGTGGGTCTTTCCCACTAACTGGTTAACTGAGTGTCACTCTGTCTACCACCTCCTGTATTTTGTTGTGCTGCTGTGGGCAGGTTGTGTTGTATCTGGTTCTTCCACGTGCATAAGATTTTGAGGGTTCTCTCTTTCTCTTATTCAGTTATTTGTTCTGGGTAGTTTCTCCAGTATTTGGGTGTATTTCCAGATAGGTCCTAGATTGAAGTTAGTGTGGCTTCCACTCTCTCCTTCACATTCTTTTGTTGTTATCTGTTGGTGGTTCCTTTGTTGTTGGGTTTCTTCTTCCAGCAGGTATCCTGTTCTTCACAGTTTCCTCCCCTCAGACATTGCAATTGCCTCTGCCCCTGTGGCACGCACAGTTCCTCCCAACGCCCTCCACAACTGCACCAAATGGAGAGTGGTTTCAATCTCCTGGATACCACCTTCCCCTTTCATAGGCTAGCCACAGCATGCACCACCACACACAACAGCACCTGCTCTGTCCCTGCACCCAACCCATCTGCTCTGCACCCCCTAGCACACACTCTCTCCACTGTACCCCCTATATTCTTTAATTTCTTAAGGCTACTTTTGTGTCTTATTATGTGGCCTATCTTTTAAAATGTTCCATATGCATTTGAAAAGAATGTATGTTTTGCTTCTGTGGGGTGAGAGATTATATGTATATATTTTTTTCATATAAAATCAGTTAAGTACATTTGATCTAGGCTATTGTTCAATGCCACAATATCCTTGTTGATTTTTTTGGAAGATCTATCTATTTTTGACAGTGGAGTGTTAAAATCTCCTTGTACCAATGTGTTGTTATCTATATCCTTCTTGTGGTCTTCCAAGATTTTCCTTATATATTTGTGCGCTCCTATGTTGAGTAATATATATTTACAATATTTATGTCTTCTTGATGCATTCTTCCCTTGAGTATTACAAAATGCCCCCCTGTGTCTCTTTTTATTTTTTTCTAGGTATTCCTACACAAGTTTTTCTTGTTCTGCTCATTTGCTTGGAATGTTTTTCCAACCTTTCACTTTCAGCCGTTGTGGGTCTTCTTTCCTCAGATATGTCTCTTGTAGGAAGAATATACATAGCTCATGTTTTCTTATTCATTGACCTAGACTATGTCTTTTGAATGGAGCATTTAATCCATTATCATGTAAGTTTATTACTGATAGTTAGTTATTCATTTCCCTCCTTTTACCTATGTTCCTCTCTTTCTTGTTCTTTTTCTTCCTACTTATAAAAAACGATTTTATTTATTTATCTATAGGTAGAGGAGAAGGGGAAGAAAAAGAGAGGGAGAGAAACATCCATGTGTGGTTGCCTCTCACACCATCCCCGCCCCCCCACTGGGGACCTTTCCCAGAACTGGGGTATGTTCGTTTACTGGCAGTTAAACTGGTGACCCTTTGGTTTGTAACCCCATGCTCAATCCACTGAGCTACATGAGTCAGGACTAATCCTTTTCTCAGAGGAGTTCATTTAGCATCTCTTGCAGTGATAGTTTTGGGAAGGTGTATTCTTTGAGTCTACTTCTGTCTGGGAAACTTCTTATTTGTCCTTCCATTTTAGCTGAGTGACTTGCTGGTTAGAGTAATCTTGGTTGCAGGCCTTTGTTTTTAATTACTTGAAGTATTGTTTGCTATTCACTTCTGGCTTGTAGTGTTTCTGTTGAGAAATCAGCTGCTAGCCTAACCACACTTATCTCGTATGTTACTCCTTTTTCTCACTTGCTGATCTTGATATTCTCTCTTTCTCTATAAAAATTGACATTTTAATTATTATGTGTCTTGGAGTAGCCCTCTTAGGGTTCATCTTGATTAAGACCTTTTGTGTTTCCTAAATTTGCTTGGCTTTTCCCTCTCCAGGATCAGGAAATTTTCTATCATTACTTTTTCAAACTAGGCTTCTATCCCTTGGTGTTTTCTTGTCCTTCTGGCATTCCTATGATTCAAATGTTGTTGCAATTTCCTTAAGCTGTATTCATATTTTGGGGGTCTTTTTTCATTCAGCTTCTCTACCTGAGTGTTTCTTTCTGTCTTGTCTTGCAGCTCACTAATTCAGTCCTCTGTTTTATCCAGCATGCTTGTAATTCCTTCCAGTGTATTTTTTTTTATTTCAGAACTTGTATTTATTTTTTCTGCTTCTTGTTTATGGTTTCTATATGTATTTCCACACTGTTGTAGTTCTCACTCAGTTCCTTGTAGCTCTATGTGAATTCCTTGAACATCCTTATCACCATTCTTTTGAATTCTGCATTTGATAGTTTGCTTGCTTCCATTTCATTTAGCTCTTTTACTGAGGAATCCTCTATTCCTTTCTATTTCAGTTTTTTTTTTTTGTCTTCCCATTTTAGGTGACTATTTTTGTTTGTTTCTGAGATTCCTGATGCTCTACTTTGGCAGCTGTCTTCATAGGGTGAGTTTCTGTGGTAAGATTTCTGTGGGACTCTGTGATTCAGTCTCCTTGATCTCATTGTCTGGATGCTCTAGGTTTGTCATTTCTTCCTTTTGTGTTATCTCTCTTGTTTTATTTGGGCTTTTTCTGTTGGTGTCTCCTTTGTTGGTAAGTTATCCCTTCTGGGAGGTCTTGTATGTGTTCAGCAACAGGGTGAAGGTGATATAGAGTGAAACATTGGGAAAGTATTCTATGGGATTTGAAGTAGTAGCAAGTAGAGAGCAGATAGAAGGTCCTTTGGAAAAGTATAGCAATAACCATGATATTTCACCCAACTAGCCACTTTTGATAAAAGATGAAAAAGAGGCAAGTCTCTTATTAGAAAGGATAAAAAATATGAGCTACCTTAGAAATCAGAGTGCTTATGTGGGGCTTGGTGGTGAGATATACTAAGAGTAAGGGGTAAAAATTTGGTGTAGTGTGTGAGAGAATAAAGTTAACTATACAGTAATAATGCTCAGAAAGATGTCAAAATAGATTAATACCACAGAAGGGTGCTGTGTCAGATTTTTCATAACAACAATATGATAAGAAATATATAACCTGAGTAAGAAGAATACAATAAAAGTCCAATGATAGTATGTTATTGGAATATGAGCGAAATGAAAGATGAAAAAAATAGAATGCAATGTGAAAGGCAGAATAAAGAAAACCAATCAAACATTGAAGTCAAATAAATGAACCAACAACAGCAAAAAAAAAGGAAAGAAGGGAAATTTGAACAAAGAAATCAAAATTAAATTAAATTAAAATTAAAAAATAAAAATAACAAAAAATGAAATGCAACTTGTGAAGGCTTGCAAAGTGAAATTTGTCTCAGCTGTTCACCTTATTTCTTTCTGGATTTGTCTTTAGTCTTCTCATAGCTCCAGGGCTTATTGTCTTACACTTGGAAATAAGAAGAAAACCCTTTGGCTGACTTTAAACCTGCAAGGGAGGATGTGTTGGTGTTCCTGGATGTTGCAAACAGAGAGGGGTTGGGCTCGGTCTTTTTTCCTTTCCTGCAGTTCTGTGAGTATGAGGGCTCAGTCTGGCCTATAATTTTCACAGGTGTCCAGTCTCCATTCCACATCCTCAGAGCATTGTGTGGCCCACACTGTCCACTGTGCATATGCATCAGATTGGTGCCTGTGGTCCACCTGATTGTGGAACCCTTTGTTTCATCTGTGAGGCTCACTTAGTGGGAGCAAATCACACCCCTCCATCTCCCTCTTTGTTGGCCTAGGCCTGCATGAATTCAAAGTCCCTTCAGGGCAGTTCAGTTCCCCTATGGAATTAAGTCTCTCTGGGTGTTGCTACCTCTCTGAGTCCCTGCTGTCCCTATTTGATCAATCCATGAGGTGCCCTGAGTGGAAGCAAATTTCTTCCCACCTCCCCCTTTGCTAGCCCAGCTGCTGTGCACAAGTGGTCCTTTCACAACAGCTGAAATCCTCTTCCAAGAGAGGTCCGCTTAGGTGCAGACAGCCATTCCTAATATGCACCCGGCTTTTCACACAGACCAACTCTCTGAGCAGTCTAGAGACTATCTGGGTCATGGCCAGTCATGGCCCATCTCTTCTGCCATCTCCAGGTGTCACCTGGCTCTTCAATTTCTATCGTACTGTCCCAGCCAGCAACCACAGTTGCAGCTGGAGTATGCTGTCAGCTATCTGTCTCTTACTTTGTTTTTAATCCCCCAGTTACTTTATGCATTCAAGTCACTCCTGGTGTGGGTCTGTAAACTCACCACTCTAGAAGGGTAAGAAGGTTCTGAGTCTCAATCATTAACCTGGCTCTCCTTCAAAGTTGCCCTGGAAGCCATGGTCTCCAGCATAGTGCCTGGGGTCCCTCCCATCAACCTATGAAATCTCCTAACCATCAATGTTTAAATGTTATCTGCAACCTTTGGCTTCCAAACTTCCTATCAGCTGAATTCTGTTGGCTGTTCACTCTGTTCCTCAGAAGATCGGTTAGGTATTCCAGTTGGATGCACTAGCATGTGGGTCAGTCTTATTTCTGATCTTAGGGGTAATAATGATTTTAGGTTTTGCCCATTGGGAATGATGTTAATATTAGGTTTTTCAAATATGCCCTTCTGTTATGTTTAGGTATGTCCCCTCTATTACCACTCTGCTAACAGTTTTGTATCATAATTGAGTGGTGGATTTTATCCAATGTTTTTCCTGCATATATTGATATTATCATATGGGTTTTGTCTAATTTATTTATTTATTAAATAAATTTTATTGATTATGATATTACAGTTCCATTTTTTTCTCCCCTTTATTCCCCTCTGCCCTATAGCCCCTCTCATTCTCCCATTTTAGTTCATGTCATGGATCATATGTATAAGTTCTTTGGCTTCTCCATTTCCTGAACTATTCTTTTTTGTTTCATTTTGTATTGTTGTTCAAGTATAATTGTCTCCAATTTGCCCCTACCACTAAACCCCACCCCAGCCATCCCCACCTCCCACACTTGATCATACCTACCTTTGGTTTTGCCCATGTGTCCTTTACACATGACCCTGAAAACCCTTCCCATTTCCTCACTATTATCCCCTCCCACTGACCCTCTGGTTACTGTCAGTTTGTTCTTAAGTTCAATGTCTCTGGTTATATTTTGCTTGCTTATTTGTTTTGTTGATTAGGTTTCACTGATAGGTGAGATCATATGGTATTTGTCTTCCACTGCCTGTCTTATTTCACTTAGGATAATGCTCTCTAGATCCATCTATGCTGTCACAAAATATTCTTAACCTCCCCCTGTCTATTTTTACCTACTATTTATGCTTCTTATTCCATGTACCTTTGCCCCCATTCTCCCCCTTCCCACTTCCCACTGATAACACTCCATGTGATCTCTATTTCTGTGAGTTTGTCCCGGTTCTGGTTGTTTCCTTAGTTCATTTTTTTGTTTGCTTTTTTTAGGCTTGGTTCTTGATAGTTGTGAGTTTGTTGTCATTTTACTGTTCATATTTTTGATCTTCTTCTTTTTCTTAAATAAGACCCTTCAACATTTCATATTAAAAGGGCTTGGTGATAAAGAACTCCTTTAACTTCACCTTATTTGGGAAGCACTTTATCTGCCCTTCCATTTTAAATGATAGCTTTGCTGGATACAGTAATCTAAGATGTAGGCCCTTGCCTTTCATGACTTCCAATACTTCTTTCCAGCTTCTCCTTGCCTGTAAGGTTTCTTTGGAGAAATCAGCTGATAGTTTTATGGGAACTCCTTTGTAGTCAACTATCTCCTTCTCTCTAGCTTCTTTTAAGATTCTTGTTTTATGTTTAATATTGAAAAATGTAATTATCATGTGCAATGTTGTGTGTTTCCTTGAGTACAACTTCTTTGGGACTCTCTGAGCTTCCTGAACTCCCTGGACTTGTATTTTCTTTGCCAGATTGGGAAATTTCTCCTTTATTATTTTTTCAAATAAGTTTTCAATTCCTTGCTCTTCTTCTCCTTCTGCCCCACACCCAGTGATTCTGATGTTGGAACATTTGAAGTTATCCTGGAGGTTCCTAAGTCTCTCCTCGTTTTTCTTTTTGAATTCTTCTTTCTTCATTCTCTTCTGGTTGAATGTTTATTTCTTTCTTCTGCTCCAAATTATCGATTTCAGTACATTTCCTTCCCATCACTCTTGGTTCCATGTACATTTTCTTTATTTCACTTTTCTTAGCTTTCACTTTTTCTTCTACTTCACTAATTTCCTCTATTTTCCTCTATTTCTTCTATTTCCTCTATTTTGTAATGGTCATACTGAACCATTTCTCTGAGCATCCTGATTACCAATGTTTTGTACTGTGTATCAGATAACTTGGCTATCTCTTCATCGCTAAGTTGCATTTTTTATGGAACTTCAATTTGTTCTTTCATTTGGACCATATAGTTTTTTTGTTGTTGTTGTAGTTGTTGTTGTTTTTTGTCTCAGCATGCCTGTTACTTAGTAAGGGGCAACACTTTTGATATTCGCCTGGGCAGGTCAACCTGTGTCATTACGTTGTGGCCCTGTATGTGGAGGAGGGATCCAAGAGGGAACAATCCAGCCTGCTCATCTCTTCTGGCTTTCAATCACTTCCTCCACTACCCACAAGCAAATTGGGCCCTTCGGTGCTGATTCCCAGTTGTTTGTGTTTGTGTATTTTCTAAATCTCTGTGGGTCTCTCCAATGAACTCTTCTGCAAGTCTGGGAGTTTCATCTGCTGCTTCAACCCCGATAAGTTTCTCAAGCAGAGGTTTTGAGGCTTTTTTCCCTGTACTGGAACCCTGGGTTGCATAGTTGGTCTTGCTCCCCAGTCGTTCCTTCTCATTTATCCACACACAAATGTAGGACCACCTGCTCCACCAGCCATCACCTTGCCTACTCTGCCAGCCACCTCCTCTCATGCCTTACCTTGCCATGACTCCTCTCCACCCAGGCTGCCAGTCTCTGTACCTCCTACCTGTCTGGATGAATTTTTCTTCTTTAACTCCTTGGTTGTCGGAGTTACACACATCTCAATTTTCTGTCAGTTCTGGTTATTTTTTGTTTTTAAATTTGTCATTCTTCTTTCAGTTGTGCAAGAAGGCAAAGTGTATCTACCTATGCTTCCATCTTGGCCAGTTGTGTTTTTCATATTTTATGTGATGAATTATATACATTGATTTGTTAATATTGTGCCAACCATGCATCCCTGGGAAAATCTCAATTTATCATGGTGTATGATCTTTTTGATACATTGCTGGATCTTATTTCCTCATATTTTGTTGACAGTTTTAGCATCCATGTTTATCAGGAACATTGGCCAATAATGTTTTTCTTTGTTGTATCTTTACCTTGTTTTGTAATTGGGATATTACTGGTATTTTAGAAATAGCTTAGAAGTCTTTCACTTTCTTGAATTTCTTAGAATATTTTAAGAAGGATTAGCAATAGTTCTTTGAATGACTGGTAATATTAGCCTATGGAACCATTTTATCCAGGTCTTTTTTGTGGGGGGGGGGTTATTACTGTTCAGTTTTGTTCATTGTTATCCATTTATTCAGGCTTTTTGCTTCTTGCTGATTCAGTTTTGGGAGGTGATATGTTTTTAGAAGTTACTTTATTTCTCCCTCATTAACAAATTTCTTGGCATAGAGTTAGTCATAGTAGTTTCCTACAATATTTTTTATTACTTTAATATTAGTTATTACTTTTCTTCTTTCATTTTTTATTTTATTCATTTGGGTCCTCTCTTTTCTTTTTTAAATGAATCTGATTAAAAGTTGGTCAATCTTGTTTATCTTTTCAAAGAACCAGCTCCTAGCTGCATTGATTTTTTCATTGTTTCTTTTTAGTCTCTGTATTACTGATTTCCACTTTGATCTTGATTATTTCCCTCTCTCTAGTTGCTCTGGGCTTTATTGTTGTTTTTCTAATACTTATAGGTATACTGTTAGATTGTTTATTTGAGACTTCTTGCTTCTTGACATAGGCTTGTAGTACTATGAACTTCTCTGTCATACTGCCTTGGCCATGTCCCATAGATTTTAGGCTGTTGTGTTCATTTTCATTTGTTTTTAGGATTTTTTTGATCTTCTACTTTATCTCATCAGTTATTCATTCATTATTTACTAACATGTTGTTTAGCTTCTGAGTATTTGAATGGTTTTGAATCTCATTATTGAAGTTTATTTCTAGTTTCATGCCATTGGGCTCTGAGAACATGCTTGGTATGACTTCAATGTTCTTGAATTTTTAAGGTTCGTTTTTAAGGTTCATTTTATAAGGTTCTCATAGTCTAACGTTGAGAATGATCTATGTACAGTTAAGAAAAATGAATATATTTCGTTGGGGGTGAAAGGTCCTGTAAATGTCAATTAAATTTATTTAATCTACTGTGCCATTTAATGTCACTATCTTTGTTGATTTTTTTGGTCTGGAAAATCTGTGCATTATTCACAGAGGGTTGTTAATGTCCCCTATTATGACAATATTGTTGTTGATATATTTCTTATAGTTTCCCAAGATACTTTTATATTTTTAGGTGCTCTTGTACTGGGCGCATATATATTTACAGTAGTTATGTCCTCCTGTTGGATTGCTCTTCAGAGTTATGAAGTGCCCTTCTATATTTTTTGTGTCCTGCTTTTTGGAGCATATTTTATCAGATATAAGAATTGCTACCCTGACTTTTATTAAGTTCCCATTTGCTGGGATATTTTCCTCCATCCCTTTAATCTCAGACTGTGGAATTTTTTTTGCTCTAAGGTGGGTCTCTTGTAGACAGCATATGCATGGATCATGTTTTCTCATCCATTCAGTTACCCTATGTTTTGTTTTGTATATGAAGAACTTTATTAATATTGATATATGTGGAAAAATATCATAAAGGTTTCTCTTTGAACATTTTCATTTAATAGATGAGCAAATAGGTCCCAGAAAGGTGCTGTATGGCTCCAAGTTACCTAATACACACTGAAGAGAATCAGGAAAGCTGGAATTCACATCACATCCACCCAAGTCTTTGCACTACATGAGGTTTCACAGTATAATCCTGTATGTACAAAAATTTCAAATTTTAAATAAAAAGACTAGAGAAATTTTGTTGCCACAACCCCAAATAAAACATATAAACTGAATGAATTTAAAGGGCACAAAAGTATACCACATTACCTGTGATTTTGTGACAGATTAACTTAATTTCTCCTGGTCACAGTAACGAATCTTCCTACTTAATTTCACACTTGGGCAATTACTCATAAGCACCACAGCATTGAACAGAAGAATGTTAAGGAAACTTAAGTAGAGAATATTGCCTTTGCTGATTGATTTAAATTGGAGCCATATAAATGGTGCTGAAGGGAATGAATGGGTCCAGTTCACATTCATGTCCCAGAACACTGCAAACCATTCTCAGGCAGGTATTTTCAAAGCTTGACTCAAGCATGTAGAAACTAGAGAAGTGTTGATCTTCTTTTTAAGAATAAGAAGCTAGTGGATTATTACTATATATTGAGAGTATAGTAGGCACTTAATAATTATCTGTTGATGTAATTTAAAAACAGTACAATATTATATTATTAGACATTTATTTCTATAGAAATCATATTATTTTATTGGTCTATATATATATTTTATTTCTACCATGTGTTAAATGAAATATTTGAGTTGTAGAAAAATTTTTAAAAATATAACAAAAGAAAAAAATGACTCATAAACTATTATCCAGAGATAACCATCATTAACATTTTGTTCCATCTTTTTTTCTGGGTTTTGTTATCTTTTAGTACCAAACTATTTTTTTTTAATAATTGTAAAGGTGTATTATATTTGAAGGTTTCACAGGAGAGCAATTAGAGAATCAAGGCAAATTCTCTAACATTGTTTCTCTTCTTCAAAAACTTCTAATTATTTTTGGTTTTTTTAATTTTAATTGTTGTTCAAGTACAGTTTTCTGTCTTTTACTTTCATCCCAGTCCACCACCCCAGTACTCCCCAAGTCCCTCAGATTTTCACCCCCCTTAGTTTTTCTCCATGTGTCCTCTACATTTACTCCTGTAAACATTTCCACTTTTCCCCTGAAATTCCCTCCTTTCTCCACTCTGGTTACTGTCAGCCTGTTTTCTACTTCAATGTATTTGGTTATATTTTGCTTGCTTGTTTGTTTTGTTGTTTAGGTTCCTATTAAAGGTGAGATCATATGGTATTTGTCTTTCACCACTGGGTTATTTCACTTAGCATAATGCTTTCCAGTTCCATCCATGCTGTTGCATAGAATAAGAGCTCCTCCTTTCTTTCTGCTGCATAGAATTCCATTGTGTAAATGCACCATAGTTTTTTGATTCATTCATTTACTGATGGGCAGCTAGGTTGCTTCCAGCACTTGGCTATTGTAAATTGTGCTGCTATGAACATTGGGGTGCATAGGTTCTTTTGGATTTGTGTTTCTGGGTTTTTAGGGTATACTCCCAGCAGTTGAAATGCCAAGTCAAAAGGCAAATCGATTTTTAGTTTTCTGAGAAAATGCCATACTGTTTTCCACAGTGGTTGTACCAGTCTGCAATCCCAGCAACAGTGAACTAGGATCCCCTTTTCTCCACATCCTCTCCATCATTTGTTGAATGTTGCTTTGTTTATGATGGCCATTCTGACCGGTTTGAAGTGGCATCTCATTGTAGTTTTAATTTGCATTTCTCTGATAGCTAGTGATATTGAGCATCTTTTCATGTGTTTCTAAATTCTCTGTAAGTCCTCTTTGGAGAAGCGTCTATTCAAGTCCTTTGACCATTTTTTAAATTGGATTGTTTGTCTTTTTAGAGTAGATTCATGTAAGTTCTTTATATATTCTGGAGATTAAAACGTTGTCTCAGGTGTCATTGGCAAATATGTTTTCCGATACAGTTGGTTCTCTTTTTATTTTAATGCTGTTTTTTGTTTTGGTTTTTTTTGGTTTGCAGAAGCTTTTTATTTTGATGAGATCCCATTTGTTTATTTTTTCTGTTATATCCCTTGCTCTAGAGGACATATCAGTAAAAATGTTGCTGCATGAAATATCTGAGATTTTCCTTACTGTGTTCTCCTCTATGGCTTTATTGGTGTTATGGCTTACATTTAAGTCTTTTATCCACCTTGAATTTATTTTTTATGTATAATGTAAGTTGGTGCTGGAGTTTCATTTGTTTACACATAGCTGTCCAATTCTCCCAACACCATTTTTTGAAGAGGCTATCCTTATTCCATTTTATGTTACTACCTCCTTTGTCGAATATAAATTGACCATAGAGACTTCGGTTTATTTCTGGGTTCTCTATTCTGTTCCACTGGTCCATGTGTCTTTTTATACCACTACCAGGCTGTTTTGATTAAAGTAGCTTTATAATACAATTTAGTATCAGATATTGTCATCCCTCCAACTATCCTCTTCTTTTTTCAAAAGTGGAGCAGATATTTGGGATTGTTTATGGTTCCATATAAATTTTTGAAGTGTTTGCTCTATGTCTGTGAAATAAGCCATTGGTATTTTCATAGGTATTGCATTGAATCTGTAAGTCGCTTTGGGTAGTATGGACATTTTGATGATGTTAATTCTTCCAATGCATGGACATGATATATGTTTCCATTTGTTTGTGTCTTCCTTGATTTCTTTCTTCAGTGTTGTGTAATTTTCTGCATACAGGTCTTTTACCTCTGTGGTTAGGTTTATTCCTAGGCATCTTATTTTTCTTTTTGGTATATCAAATGGTATTTTTTTCTTGATTTCTGCTTCTGCTGTTTCATTGATGGTATACAAAACTGACTTTGACTTCTGAATATTGACTTTGTATCCCACTGCTTTTCCAAATTCATTTATTAGGTTGAGCAGTTTTGGGGTGGAGTCTATAGGATTTTCAATGTACACTATCATGTCATCTGCAAATAATGACACTTTTGTTTCCTCTTTTCTGATTTGGATGCCTTTTATTTCCTTTTCTTGTCTGGTTGCTGTGGCTAGGACTTCCAATACTATGTTGAATAGAAGGGGTGAAAGTGGACAACCTGGTCTTGTTCCTGACCTTATTGGAAAAGTTTTAGTTTTAGTCAATTGAGTATGATGCTGGCTATGGGTCTTTCATATATGGCCTTTATTATGTTGAGAAATGCTTCCTCTTTTCCCACTTTGCTTAGTGTTTCTATTATAAATGGGTGCTGTACCTTATCAAATGCTTTTTCTGCATCTATTGATATGAACATGTATTTTTGTTTATGTGGTGTGTTACATTTACTGATTTGTGAATGTTGAGCCATCCTTTCATCCTTAGGATGAATCCCACTTGGTCATGAGGTATGATCTTTTTAATGTATTGTTCGATGTGATTTGCCAATATTTTGTTGAGGATTTCAGCATTTATGTTCATCAGCGATATTGGCCTGAAGTGTCCTTTCTTTGTTGTGTCTTTATCTGGATTTGGGATTAGGATGATGTTAGCTTCATAAAAAGAGTTTGGGACTCTTCCATCCTTTTGAATTTTTTCGAATAGTCTGTAAAGGATAGAGGTTAGGTCTTCCTTAAATGATTTGTAGAATTCTCCTGTGAAACCATCTGGTCCAGGGCTTTTGTGTGTTGGGAGTTTTTTATTACTGTATAAATTTAATCTGCTGTTATTAGTCTGTTCAGGCTTTCTGTTTCTTCTTCACTGAGTTTTGGAAGATTATATTTTTCTAGAAATTTGTCCATTTCACCTAGGTTTTCAAATTTCTTTGCATACAAATCTTCATAGTAATTTCTTACAATCCTTTGTATTTCTGTGGTGTCAGTTGTAATCTCTGCTCTTTCATTTCTGATTGTGTTTATTTGGGTCCTCTCTATTTTCTTGATGAGCCTGTTTAAAGGCTCATCAATTTTATTTACCTTTCAAGGAACCAGATCCTCGATTTTTTGACCTTAGAATTGTGCTTTTCATCTCTATGTCATTTAATTCTGCTCTGATCTTGGTTATTTCCTTCCTTCTACTAGCTCTGGGCTGTCTTTGTTGTTGTTCCTCGAGTTCTTGTAGGTGTAGGGTTACGTAATTTGTCTAAAATGTTTCTATATTTTTTAGGTAGGCCTCTATTGCTATGACCTTCCCTCTCAGAACTGCCTTTGCTGTGTCCCAGAAACTTTCAGTTGTTGTCAGGTCATTTTCATTTGTTTCCAGAAACTTTTTGATTTCTTTCCTAATTTCATTCTTGACCCATTCATTGTTTAATAGCATGCTATTCAATCCCCATGATTTTGAGTGTTTTGGATTTTCTCCCTTGGGGTTAGTTTCTAGTTTTAATCCCTTGTGGTCAGAGAAAATGCTTGGTATGATTTCAATTTTCTTGACTTTGTTGAGACTTGTTTTGTGTCCTATCATGTGGTTCCTTTGAAAATGTTCCTTTTGCATTTGAGAAGAATGTGTACTTAGCTTCTTTGGGATGAAGGGCTCTATATATATCATTTAAGTCCATTTCATTGAGGGCTTTGTTCAATGTCACAATGTCTTTGTCGATATTTTGTTTGGAAGATCTGTCCATTTTTGACAGAGGAGTGTAAAATCCCCTATTATAATTGTGTTGCTGTCAATATCATTCTTGAAGTCCTGTAAGATTATCTCTATTTATTTGGTTACTCATTCATTAGGTGTATATGTATTTACAATGTTTATGTCTTCTTGGTTGATTCTTCCATTGAGTATTATGAAGTGACCATCTGGGTCTCTCTCTCCTTATCGCCCTTTTTTTTTGAAATCTATTTTGTTTTATATGAGTATTGCTACTCCAGCTTCTTTTTTTCCTGTCTGTTTGCTTGGAAATTTGTTTCTAGCACTTTACTTTTTATCTGTTTAGGTATTTTGTCCTGAGGTGGGTTTCTTGTAGGCCGCATATGTGTGGGTCATACTTTCCAATCCATTCAGCTATTCTATTTCTTTTAATTGGAGTGTTTAAACCATTTACATTTAAGGTTATTATTGATAGATTATTCATTTTCATCTTCATACCTGTGTCCCTCTGTCTCTCTCTCTCTCTTTTCCTCCCTTTCCTTAAAGCAGACCCTTTAAAATGCCTTGCAGAGCTGGTTTGGTGGAGGTGTATTCCTTTAGACTTTTTTTGTCTGGAAAGTTCCTTAATTGGCCTTCTATATTGATTGAAAGTCTTTCTGGGTAAAGTATCCTTGGTTGTAGTTCTTCAGTTCTCATTACTTGGAATATTTCTTGTTATTCCCTTCTGGCTTGGAGGGTTTTCATTGAGAAGTCAGTTGCTAACTTTATCGGGCCTCCCTTGTATGTTATTTCCTTTTTCTCCCTTGCTGCCTTTAAGATTCTCTCTTTGTCTTGGAATTTTGCTATTTTTATTGTGTCTTGGAGTGGGCCTCTTTGGTTTCCTCTTGATTGGGACTCTCTGTGTTTCTTGGATTTGTGTTACTTCTTCTTTCATGAGATTAGGGAAGTTTCCATCATTAGTTTTTCCAATAGGTTTTCTATACCTTTTTCTTCTCCTTTTGATATTCCTATTATTCATATATTATTATGTTTCATATTGTCTTGTATTTCTCTTAATCCCTCTTCATTCTTTCTGAGCCTATTTTCCTTTCCCTGCTCTTTCTGGATTTTTTTTTCTATTTTGTCCTCCAACTCACTGATCTGATTTTCTGCTTCATGTATCCTGCTTTTGATTCCTTCTACTGTGTTCTTCAGTTCAGATATTGTATTCTTCATTTACTCTTGGCCCTTGTTGATAGTTTCTAATTCCTTTTTTTATGTTGATATAGTTTGCAGTGGGTTCATTGTAGCTTCCTTGTAGTTTCTGGTAGTTGGTTATGAGTTTGTGGAGCTTCCTGGTAACTATTGCTTTGAATTCAACATCTTATAGTTGAGTTGCCTCTATTTCATTTATCGTTCTTTTTGAGGTTTCCTTGTTTTCTTTCATTTGGGGATTGTTTCTTTGTCTTCCCATTGTTTGTGAGATTCTTCTTATTAGCCTCAGCTTCTTAAATTGATCTGTTCTGACTCCCTGGGTTTATGGTGTGAGCTTCTGTGGTAGAGTACCTGTGAGATTCAGTGGTGCAGTCTGCTTCAGGTATCCTGGTGTTCACTGCTTCCACCTATTCATCAGGTTTTTTAATGTCCACTACAATTTGATCTCCTATCTTGATATATGTTATGGTACTGTTGGCTGTCAGCTCTGCTCCCCCATAGATCGGCCTGGTTTCTCTCCCATGTGTAGGAGGAAGTGTAATCTGCTCCCTCTTACCAAGCTTCCATCTTTTCTCTCCACCCGATGTCTTTTGATTGGAGCATTTAATCCATTTACATTTAATTCTTTTATTTAAAGGTACATATTTATTGCCATTTTAATATTGTACTCCTGTTTTCTCTCTCCCTCTCTCTCCCTCTCCCTCTCCCTCTCTCCCCTTATTACAGAAGCTCCTTTAACATTTCTTGCAATGCTGGTTTGGTGGTAATGAACTCTTTTAATCTTATTTTGTCTGTGAAACTCTTCATTTGGCCTTCAATTTTAAGTGATAGCTTTGCTTGGTAGAGCAATCTAAGCTGCCTATTACTAGCTTTCATTACTCTGAATATTTTATGCCAATCTATACTGGTATGATATGTTTCTGTTGAGAAATGAGTTGATATTCTAATGGGGTCTCCCTTGTATGTATCTGATTGTCTCCTCTGGCTACATTAAAAATTATCTCTTGTTTTGAAAATTTGTCATTTTAATTATGATGTGTCTTGGTGTTGTTCTCTTTGGGGTCATCTTTATTGGGATTGTCTGTCCCTCCTGAACAAGTATGACTTTTTCTCTCACCAGGCTGGGGAAGTTCTCTGCCATTCTTTATCCAAGTGATTCTCTATCATCCTCTCACCTTCTCCTCCTTTTGGTACTCCTATGATACAGATGTTGTTTTGTTTGATATTATCCCCATGGTTCCTTAGACATTCTGCATTTCTCTTAAGTGTATTTTATTTTTATTTTTCTCTTTGGATCGAATATGTCATGTTGTCCTCTAGTTTGCTGATTTGATCCTCTGCTTCATCTAACCTACTGTTGATTCCTTCAAGTGAATTATTCTTTTTAGATACTATAGCATTAATTTCTGACTAGTCCTTATTTATGGCTTGCATATCATCTTAAATTCTTACTATCTCATTGTTTATGTTCTCACTGAAATCATTTATCCTTCTAAGGTCTTTGAGCATTCTTAGAACCATTGTATTGAACTCTGCATATGATATTTGTGTTGCTTCTCTTTCATCTATATCTTTTAATTCCTTCTGTGGGCATTTCTGTTGTTCTTTAGCTTGGAACATTTTTCTTTGTTACTCTATTTGATCTCTCTGTGTTAGGTAGGTGTATTATATCTTCCAAACCTACTTTGATTGCTTTATAATATAAGTGTTTGCTGAGGTTAGTTGCCCAATCATTTAGGACACTTGAACTCTATGGTCAGGTATGTTCTTTTGTGTTTTTTTTTTTTGACCCTCTAGTTGTACTTGTATCTTAAATGTTTATGCCTCCTTTGTGGGTAGACTTACTTGTTTAGGCTTGGTGACTGTAAGAGTAATCTTTGATCTCCATGTGTGGGATGCTGTACTGTTGTTGGCCCTTGATGTGGCATTGTTCCCATCTGGGTCTAGAGTCACCAGCACCCTCCCCCCCCATTGGGCATAATGATTATGTGGCTAGTTGATTCAAGCTTTGGTGTGTGCTGAAACCTACCACAGGTTTTGTTGGTTCTGAGTCCAGTTGGTTATGCCTCAGAAATAGGTCACTATAAGACATTGTATGAAGCTAACCCCATGCTATCTCTGTATAGCTACCAGGCTATTCAATGCTTGTTTCTCTGTTCATTGGGCATGCTTGTACTTGTGAGTGGAAAACCTGTTTAAGAGAGTTATCTCTTTCTTACCTGGAACTGATTGTAGCTCTGTATAAAATCAGAGGCTCCCTGAAGTCAACCTCCCTGTTTCAACCTCTCTGCACTTTTCTAAGGTTGTTTTATTTCTCTCTAGAGCCTTTTGATAAGGGTCAGTAAGCTTAAACCAGGTCTGTTGAGATAAGGCTACCAGGTTTTCACTGTGTTTATTCTATAGAGTGTAGGTCACCCAGTGGGGGGAAGGTAGCCCTTACTCACAGCCAAACCATTCAGTCTTTACCAGAGACTCCAGCACTTACTTCCTCGGGGGGGAGGGGCTTACTGCTAATTCAGGATGGGTACATTCAACTTTCCCTTTTGCAAGAGTGAGTTCAGCAGCTCTGGACTTCAGGGAATAGGTAAAAATGGGCCTACTGTTGGGGCTGGGGCAAGACAAGACTGCAAGTGGGAGCTAAACTCTTATTCCAAAACCTCAGTGGGAAGCTAAACTCTCTGTTCTGCTCCCAGGTGATATCCTCCAAACTTCTCACATTTTGAAAGTTCCCATTTGGTGTTTCTCTTTTTTCTCTTTGTAGAAATGTACCTAGCAGGGAAATCTTGGACCCAGCAGGGCCATTCTGCAGTTTCCCCATTGGAGATGCTGTCTGCAACACTGCAGGTGGGGGGTGAGCATTGCATTCTTTTTCTAGGGGATTGTAGACTGTGAAGGAGTGTGCTTCAATGCAATGTATCTCAAGTGCACAACTCTCACACATCCAACTCCCAGCCCCACAGCCTTTGCAGGAGATATAGTACATGCAACCCAATGTGCTTGCAAACTGAGCTGTGTGGGGTCTAGCAAACCCCTCTCTGTGCTAATTTCTGATCTCTTTGCACATCTGGTCTCAGTGGAAAAGGACCCAAAGATCCAGTGTGGCTTAGCATTGCTGAGAAAAGTTCAGAACAGGTCAAAATATAATTTTCCCATTCCACAAGTTTCCTCTCTACAGTAGCAGTGACGGCAATAGAGTTTGCTTGCGCTGGGGGATGGGTCACCACCTGCACACTTGAGAGTGGGCAACTAGTACTCTCCTATTCCACTCAGCAAGATCTCTGTTTTGATCTCCACTCTATGCCTCCCCTTCAGTCAGAGATCCTCTTTATGCCACTGCTATCTGCCACCCTCAGAAGCCCTGTTGCATTAGTATGCTTTCTCTCTTTGTCTGAGGTCATATAGTGAACTCTTTAGTCTAGTGCCCAAATCACAGAAGCGCTTCACACTGAATAATGATCTCTGATTTTCACAGGTGCAGTGGAACCACACTACTCACAGCAATAGACTCTACAACTTCTCTTTCACTTTATAGCTGTATTTGTATGGCCCTACAGTTCAAATTGCGAGGAGCTTTGTAATTGATTTCAATCTGATCTGTTTGCTGGCAGAGAAGCTGCTTGTGGGGTCCTTGCCCAACAATGTTTCAATTACTTTCAAAAGTCTCTATGCAGTACCCACACCACAGCACCAAGACACTATCTCGTTTTCCACACATACAATGTCCCCAAATAAAGAAGTGTATCTCAAACTCATAGCTGGCCACAGCCAGAATTTGACTCTGACAAACCCAGGTGTGGCAATCTGATTGCTTTAGCAGTCTGAGTCCCTATCTGGATCTCTCCAGGTTGGCACTGCAACAATGGAAGTGCTGCTCATTGTGTGTATATGACCTCAGTTTCACAGACTCAGCGGATCCCCCAAGTAACCCCCAATTAAGGTTGGGGATCCCTGTGTGAGACTAAGGTCTTCTGTTCTGAGAAGGGAGGGAGCTCCTAAGCTTCATTTTTTTTGGGGGGGCTATGGTCTTTCTGCGGCTACAGGAGTCATGCAGAGGATATTTCCTCTTCAACTTATAAAATCCCTTTTCTGTATGGTACAAAGAATTTTCTGTATGCCTTGGCTTGAAAACTTAATATCAGCTAAGATTCTGTTGATTGTTCAGTTTGATTGTCAGAAGATTATCTGAATATCTGGTTTGGGGACAGGGACAAGTGGACTCAGCTTCCACCTACCTACTCATCTGCCATATTCAGTCTCTGAGACTTGTTTTGTTTCTTAACGTGGTCTACCCTGAAAAATGTCCTATGTGTACTTGAAAAGAATATATATTCTGCTGCTATGAGATAAAAGACTTTCAAAATATGAATTAAATCTATCTGGTTTAATGTTTCATTTAAGGTTGCTGTTTCCTTATTGGTTTTCCATCTGGAATATCTATTCATTGACGTAAATTACTTGTTAAATTCCCTAGTATGACTGTGTTATTCTTGATCTCTCCCTTATGTTCATCAATATTTGCTTTATATATTTAAGTGCTCCTGTGTTGGGGGCATACATGTTTACAAGGGGTATGTCCTCCTGTTAGATTGATCCTTTATCATTATGTAATGTCTTTCTGTTTCTCTTATTGTAGCCTTGATTTTAAAGTCTATTGTATTATATATAAGTATTGCTACCCTAGCCTTTTTCTAAGGAATCTACTTTTTTAATCTGCTGGTCACTGTACCTCTTTAACTTTCTTTGTCTTTACAAAAACCAAAAGAAATATTATATACATTTTATATTCTAGGTAACTGGAGTTCAGAAAGGTTATGTAATTTACCTAAGGTAACAGAACTAGCAATTACTCAAGTCAGAATTTAAGCTTTTTTATGCCTGAATAAAATAGAAAAAAAATGATCACTACTAGTCTCTATAAGTGTTCACTCTCTTGTTTGTCTACTTTGGGAAATGTCTACTTTGTAAACAGTCAGGCTTTCCTTTGTATACTAGCTTGTTCTTACTTTAATAAAGAGAGAGATTGTAAGGAAAGGGATACTACATTCCAGCTCTATATGAATCCACTCTAAATTATTGTCTCTGGATAAAGAAACCTTATATTTGTGTAAAACTTTATATACTATTTTGTTTAAACTCACGTCAAAACTTGATTTCTCTGTGAAAAGGGAGACATTAATCTCAGTAATGTGCAGCAAATAATAATTTTCCTGGAGTTCTCCTCCATGACAAAATATCTCTTATCTCTGAGATATCAAATACTGATAAATACACAATGGGGAAATAGTCTTAGGAAAAATTTAAAGAGTTATGAGTTTAGAAGAATTTCCTTCACTCTTCTGATTTCTGACTTAGCACTGCATAAGATAAATGATTAGGTTATTTTTTTAATTACATGTATTTCACTGCTTATGCTATTACATTTGCCCCAATTTCCCCTTTCCCCCTCCAACCAGTACCTACCATTCCCTCCAGCAAACCCCGCTTAGTTCATTGGGCATGCATATAAGTTCTTTGATTATTCCATTCCTTTTACTGTTCTTAATATCCCCCTGTCTATTCTGTACCTATCCATTTATACTACTTAATCCCAGCATCTTTTTGTCCAATATCCACCTTCCCCCTCCCACTGGTAACCATCCAGATGATCTCCATATCTATAATACTGTTTCTGTTCTGCTTGTTTGCTTAGTTTGTTTTTTAGATTCAATTATCTATAGGTGTGAATTTATTGCCCTTTTAATGGTCATAGTTTTGATGTTCTTTTTCTTAAATACTGTATTTTGCTGTGTACAATACACAACCACGTTTTTGGCCCAAACTTTCAGGCAAAAAGTCTTTTGACTTTTTATTTTTTTTTTTTTGTATTTAGATACTAATCTGTTCAGAAAACCATTGTTTTATTCCAGAGTATTATATTGCCTATAGATATTATTATTGGTTACTATAGTCACATGTTTAACACATAAGCATAAATAAAATAATTAAAAACAGTATTCATATAAATATATAGAATGAGTACTACCCATGTATAATGCATGTCCTTATTTTTCCCTCAAAAATTAGGCAAAAAAGTGTGCATAATACATGGGAAACTATGGTAAGCCCCTTTAATATTTCATATAATAATGGCTTGGTGATGATGAACTCCTTTAGCTTTGCCTTGTCTCTGAAGCTATTTATCTCCCCTTTGACACTAAATGATAGCTCTGCTGGATAGAGTAATCTAGGTTGTAGGTCCTTGTCTTTCATCACTTTGAATACTTCTTGCCAGTCTCTTCTAGCCTGCAAATTTATTTTGAGAAATCTGCTGACAGTCTTATGGGAATTCCTTTGCAGGTAACTATCTGTTTTAATCTTGATGCTTTTAAGATTTTCCCTTTATCTTTAACATTTAGTATTTCAGTTATAATGTGTTTTGATGGGTCCTCTTTGCATCCATCTTGTTTGGGATTTTCTGTGCTTCCTAGACTTTCATGTCTATTTTCTTCACCAAATTAGGGAAGTTTTCTTTCATTATGTTTTCAAATAACTTTTTCAAATTCTTGCTCTTTCTTTTCTCCTTCCCATAACCCCATGATTTCAATGTTGGTATGTTTGAAGTTGTCCCTGAGGCACCTTAACCTATCCTTGTTTTTCTTTTCTTCTTTTTTCTAATTGCTATTCTGACTGATTTTTTTCTTTGTGTTCCAAATCATTTATTTGATTTTTGGTTTTATCCACACCACTGTTGGTTCCCTGTATTTTTTTCTTTATTTCATTTAATGTAACCTTTATTTCTGCCTGAGTCTTTTTTATGCTGTTGAAGTACCCAATGAGCTCCTTGAGAATCCTAATAAATAGTGTTTTCAACTCTGTATCTGATTGGTTGCTTATCTTCATTTTGTTTAGTTCTTTTTCTGGAGCTTTGTTCTATTCTTTCCTTTGGGTCATATGTCTTTGTCTCCTCATCCTGGTAGCCTCCCTGTATTTGTTTCTATATATTAGGTAGAGCTGCTTTAGCTCCCTGTCTTATTAACATGGCCTAATATAGAAAAGTACACCTACAAGTTTAAAAGGGTAGAGGTTTATGTAATTGCCAAGTCAGGGCAACCCCTGTGAACCATGTTGATGAAGTTTCAGATATTGTGTCACTGCTCTGTGTCTCTGTGGTATGGAGGTCTCATAAAAGGGACAATGGTTTCTGCCTGGCCTCTAGGATTTTTTCTAAGAGGGAGCTGTCCCTTTGCACTTGCTCTGATGCCAGACACTTCAGTTTTTCCCCATATGCCATTGGTGCCCTTGCAGCTGCTGCCCCAGTGCTAGAGTCCAAAGGGATTCAGTTTTCCCTGAGTCATAAGTCTGTTGTGTACCCTTTGAGAGGAGACACCTGAAAATCATGCAGTTTTTTTCCTGCTGCTCCAACCCCCACTCATTTTTATGACCTTATATTATGGAGGTATATTTTCCTGGTGCTAGAATCCTAGGCTGGGAGGCCTGATTTGGGACTGGGATCCCTCACTCCCAACATATCCCCCCCCTAATTTTTACCTACCACATGTGGGTTTGGGACCACCCATTCTGCATTTCTTCAGCTCTTTGTCCTACATCTCCATTTCCACCCCACCTACCCATTTGAATGAATGTGACTTCTTTAATTCTTTAGTTGTTGTACTTCCTACAGCTGGATTTTTTGACAATTCCAGGTGATAGTTGCTTTGCAGTTTAGTTGTAATTTTTACTGCGGCTGTTACCTATACCTGCATCCTGACTTGGAGAAAAATGATTAGGTTTGATCATTTAAATTAACCTTGTTAGTGCTTTATCTTTCAGGGATGATATTATATAATTGTTTACATGTTGCTATAATACAACAAATAGGAGTTCAGAAAACTACTACTTACTTTATCTGCTTTATCCAAGCTCCAAAAATTAATAATTAGTTTTTGACTCATTTCTCTGCTTCTCTGATATTGCTTCATTATAAAGGAAAGAAGCAATATATTTGAGGGCATAAGCAGTGAAAGTATTTATGGAACAATAGTAATTGCTTGGGGAGTGTGATCCAAGGATAATAGCTGTGGGGCCAACAGACCGATGAAGTGAAGAGTGTATGCTTATAGGCAACTACCTAAGTTATCATTCTGACCCCCAGGTATCACACCTGCAACTGGAATTTAAAATAAATGGTTATTCATCTCCTCTTTTGTTTCATTGTGGTTTGGCCTGTGAGTTGTAAAACTTGGTTGATATTGATTGTATCTATTCTCCCATAGTTTAATATTATACTTAGTAAATTGCTTGAGATTCCATTTTAAAATTTGGAGTAATTTGAAAGACTTATATATTTCAGGATCCAAGAGACTTCTCCTAAACTAGCATAAACTTGTAAAAGGGGTCTAAAATACATGAATTCTATGACTTGTATGAAGTTTGTTCCTTAGTGCTAAGTTCCAACAAAGAATGCAAAAGTAAAGTTACAAGTAAAAATGTGAAGAACCATACCACATAGCTAAAGTAAATGGATTAATAATCAAGAGACTGACATTTCAGCAAGTGGTTTAAAGCTCAGGAAATGTAATATTCTGGTAATTAATTCTATATTTATTTCTGACATATTACATACTTAATACATATCTAATTTCTGTCTTGTAACAGAAACAAACTTGATTTGCAACTCTCTGATGGTTAGCGATATTGAGCATCCTTTCATATGTCTCTGGACACTCTGTGTGTTCTCCTTGGAGAAGTATCTGTTCAAGTCCTTTGCCCATTTTTAATTGGGTTGTTTTTCCTCTTAGAGTGGAGTTGCATGATTTCTTTATATACTTTGGAGATCAAACCCTGGTCTGAGGAATCATTGGCAAACATGTTTTCCCATACAGTTGGTTCTCTTTTCATTTTAATGCCATTTTCTTTAGCCATGTAGAAGCTTTTCATTTTGATGAGATCCCATCTGTTTATATTTTCCTCTATGTCCCTTGCTCTAGGGTACATAACATAGAAAATTTTGCCGCATGGAATATCTGACATTTTACTGCCTATTTTTTCCTCTAGTACTTTAATGGTGTCATGACTTATATTTAAATCTTTTATCCATCTTGAATTTATTTTTGTGTATGGTGCAAGTTGTTACTCAAGTCTAATTTTTTTGGATGTAGTTGTCCAGCTCTCCTAACACCATTTGTTGAAGAGGATATCTTTGCTCCATTTTATGTTGCTGCCCTCTTTGTCAAATATTAATTGACCATAGAGACTTAGGTTTATTTCTGGGCTCTTTATTCTGTTCCATTGGTTCATGTGTCAGTGGATCCAGAGACACATGGAAGGATGCTCAGTATCTCTAGCCATCAGAGAGATGCAAATTAAAACCAAAATCAGATACCACTTCACAGCAGTCAGAATGGCCACCATAAACAAATCAACAAACAACAAATCTAGGAGAGGTTGTACAGAAAAAGGAACCCACCCTAGTGTACTGTTGGTGGGATGGCAGACTGGTGCAACCATTATGGAAAACTGAATGGAATTTCCTCAAGTAACTAAAAATGGAACTGTCTTTTGACCCAGCAATTCCACTACTAGGATTATATCCTAAGAACCCTGAAACACCAATCCAAAAGAACCTATGCATCCCAATGTTCATAGCAACACAATCTACAATAGCCAAGGGCTGGAAGCAACCCAAGTGCCCATCAGTAAATTAATGGATCAAAAAAACTATGGTACATTTACACAATGGAAATCTACATAGCAGAAAGAAAGAAAAAGCTCCTACCCTTTGTGATAGCATGGATGGAACCGGAGAGCATTATGCTAAGTGAAATAAGCCAGGCAATGAAAGACAAATACCATACGATCTCACCATTACCAGGAACCTAATCAATGAAATGAATGAACAAAGCATAGCCAAAGACATTGAAATTGAAAACAGGCTGAGAGTGATCAGAGGGGTGAGGGGAGGGGATAATGTGGTAAAAGGGTGAAGGGTTTTCAGAAAAAATTTTAAAGGACATATGGACAATAACAAGGTGGGGGTGGAAACAGGGGAGGGAAGTGGGGAGTGCTGGGGTAGTAGGGAGGGGTGAGGAGAAATGACAGAAAACTGTACTTGAACAACAATCAAACATTTTTTAAAAAAAGAAACAAACTTGATTTTTCCTTTTAGGGGGCATACATCCAGTGATGAGATGGAAAATAAAATAATAAACATATTCATAATACAATGTCATGTAGTGGTAAGTGCTATGAGGAAAAATAAGATAAGTAATGGAATAGAGAGTGGTGGATGAGAGGGAAGGGTGAATTATATGAGATAGAGTGTTAAAGAAAAACCTTAATGAGCAACTTACATTTAAACAGAAACCTAAATGATAGGAAGGTGTTAATGCAATGAAGACTTGGTTGAAGATATTTACCAGCAGGCATACAAACAAGATTGTGTTCATTGGTCAGCAGAAAGCTGACCCATATTCATGGGACAATGAGTGAGGAAGACACTAGTGGAAGATGAAGTTTGATGTTAAGGCAGGACCAGGTCTTCTATAGATCGTGTTAACACATGCAGATTTTTTCTAAATTCTATGGGAAATAAACAACCAATTCATATTGTAAACTTGGACAATTTTACATAAGAGATATGATAGATGCCTGAATAGAATTTTGTTGATTAACCTACATTAAGAAAAGTATAGGTAATTTTATAAAGGGTAAGTTCCTTAAAGTTAATTTTTCTAAAGCTTGTTGAGAAATAATTGACATATAATGTTGTGTAAATTTGTAGTGTATAATATGATGATTTGATAAATATATATAGTGAAAGGATTACTTCAGTAAGTTTAATAACATCCATCATATCATATAACTACTATATTTCTGAGAATATTAATTTTATCATCTTAGATCTTAGCAACATTCAAGTACAAAGTACACTATTATTAACTATTGTCACAATGCTGTACATTAGAGCCCCAGAGCTTATGCATTTTATGACATGAAGTTTTCACCTTTTGTTTAACATCCCCTCATTTCTCACACTGCCCAAGCCCAGGAAACTATTATTCTACTGTTTCTATAGGCTGACATTTTTTTTTAAGATTCCATATATATAAATGTGATCACACAATTCTTTTCTTTCTCTGTCTGAATTATATTACTTAGAATTATATTGCTTAGAATAATACTCTCAAAGTACATCCAATTTAACGCAGATGACAAGATTTCTTTTTATGACTGAATAATATTACATTTCAGTGTTTCTTTTCTTATTGTTGTTCAAATACAGTTGTATCCATTTTTGTTCCCACAATTCTCGCCTGCCCACCCCACCCCCAAGTTCCACACTCAACCCAACACCCCTTTGATCTGTCTGTGGGTCCTTTATACTTGTTCTTTGACCTGACACTTCCCATTCTTTAACACCATTATTGCCCTCTCACCACTGCTGTGATTACTATCAGTTTGTAATTTATTTCAATGACTCTGTGTATATTTCAGTTAGTTCATCTTGTTGATTAAGTTCCACTTATTGGATGAGATCATATAGCATTTTTTTTCACCACCTATCTTATTTCATATAGCATAATGCTCTCCAATGCCATTCATGCTACTGACAAAGGTAGGCATTCGTTCTTTCCCCCTGCTACATAGTATTCCATCGGGTAAATGTACCACTGTTTTTTTGATCCACTCATTTAGTGTTGGGCACTTAGGTTGCTTCTAGCACTTGGTTATTGTAAATTCTGCTGCTATAAACATTATGGTGCATCAGTTCTTTGTGTTGCCATTTCATAATTCTTAGGGTATATCCCAGCAGTGGAATCAATGGGTCAAAAGGCAATTCCATATTTAGTTTCATAGAGGAAATTCTATACTGTTTTCCACAGTGGCTGCACCATCCTCCATTCCCACCAAGAATGCACTAAGGTACCTTTTTCTCCCCAACCTTAGAAGGACTTGTTGTTTGTGGATTTTTTTTTTATGAGGGCCATTCTGACTAGTGTAAAGTGGTATCTCATGTGGTTGTAATTTGCATCTCTCTGATGGCTAGTGATGCTGAGCATCCTTTCATATGTCTTTGGGACCTAGGTATGTCCTCTTTGGAGAAGTTCCTGTTCAGGTCCTTTGCCCATTTGTTAATTGGGTTGTTTGTCTTCCTGCATTGGAGTCCCATGAGTTCTTTTCATAGTTTGGAGATCAAACACTTGTCTGAGGTACCATTTGCAAGTATATTTTTCCATCTGTTTGGTTCCCTTTTTATTTTGCTGATGTTTCCTTTAGCTGTGCAGAAGCTTTTAAATTTGATGAAATCCCATCTGTTTATTCTTTCCTTTATGTCCCTTGCTCTAGGGGACATATAATCGACAATATTGCTGTGTGGAATATCTGAGAGTTTCCTGCCTATATTCTCCTCTAGGACATTTATGGTGCTGTGCCATATTTAAGTTTTTATTCATTTTGAGTTTATTTTTGTGTATATTGTAAGTTGGTGGTCAAGTTTAATTTTTTTTTGCATGTAGCTGTCCAGATCTCCCAATACTATTTGTTGAAGATGCTATTTTACCCCCATTTTATACTTCTATCCACTTTGTCAAATATTAATTGACCAGAGAGACTTGGGTTTATTACTGGGATGTCTATTCTGTTCCATTGATCTGTGTATCTATTCTTACTTTGGTCACTACCAGATTGTTACGACTACTGTGGCCTAGTAATATATTTTGATATCAGGTATTGTGATCCCTACTACTTTCTTCAATTTCTCAAAATGTCTGAGGTTCATCGGGGTCATTTATTGTTCCATATAATGTTTTGAAATATTTTTTCTATATATGTGAACTATGTCATTGATATTTTAATAGGAATTGCATTGAGCTTATAAATTACTTTGGGTAGTTGGACATTTTGATGATGTTAATTCTTCCACTCCATGAAAACTGATCTACTTCATTTACTTGTGTCTTCTTTAATTTCTTTGTTCTGCATTGTGTAGTTTTCTAAGTGAAGGTTTTTTCCCTCTTTGTTTAGGTGTATTCATAGGTACTTTATTTTTATTGTTGCTATAGAAAATAGGATCTTTTTCCTGATGTTTGTTTTTGATATTTTGTTGTTGGTGTACAAAAATGCCTTTGATTTCTGAATATTTAGTTTGTATCCTACTGTCTTGACAAACTCAAGTATTAGGTTGAGTAGTTTTTTTGTGGCATCTATAGGGTGTTCTACATATATTATCATGTCACCTGCAATCAATGATGGTTTTACTGCCTCCTTTACAATTTAGATGCCTTTAATTACTTCTTGTCTGATTGTTGTGGATAGGACATCCAATACTATGTTGAATAGAATTGGTGAAAGCAGACATCCTGTCTTCTTCCTGAAAATAATGGGGAAGTTTTTTAGTATTTGGCCACTGAGTATGATGTTGGTTGTAGTTTCTCTTATATGGCCTTTATTATATTGAGGTATTCTCTCTCTATTCCACTTTGTTGAGTGCTTTTATCATAAATGGGTGTTGTACCTTATCAAATATTTTCCCACATCTATTAATATGATCATGTGCTATTTACCTTTTGCTTTGTCTATGTGATGCATTATGTTTATTGGTTTGTGTATATCTCACCATCCTTGCATCCCTGGGATGAATCCCATTTGATCATGATGGAAGATATTTTTAATGTACTGCTGGATGCAGCTTGCCAATATTTTGTTAAGTATTTTGGCATCCATGTTCATCAGCACTATAGTTTTCTTTCTTTTTTGTGTCTTCATCTGGCTTTTTGGAATAGGATGATGCTGGTATCATATAAAGTGTTTGGGATATTTCTCTGTTCTTGGATTTTTTGGAATCATCTGAGAAAGATAGGGGCTAGCACTTCCTTAAATGTAAAATTCTCGTATGAAACCATCTAGTCCATGGCTTTTGTGTGCTGGGAGTTTTTGATTACTGCTTCAATTTCATTCGGTTTTATAAGACTTTTCAAGATTTCTGGTTCTTCTTGATTCAGTTTTGGAAGATTTTATTTTTCTAGAAATATGTTCTTTTCACCCAGATTTTCAAATTTCTTAGCATATAGTTGTTTGTAATACTTCTGGCAGTCTTTTGTACTTAAGTGGTATCAGTAGCAATTTTCCCTCTTTCCCTTCTGATGTTATTTCTTGGAATCCTCTCCATTTTTTTTATTAATCTAGTTAAAGACTTCTCAGTGTTTTTCATCCTTTCAAAGAGCCAGCTCCTGGATGTATTGATTCCTTGAATTGTTCTATTAGTCTCTATGTCATTTAATTTTACTCTGATCTTGATTATGTCCTTCATTCTACTTCCTCTGTGCTTTGTTTGTTGTTGTTCCTCCAGTTCTCATAGATGTAGGGTTAGGCTGTTTATTTGAAATTTTCTATATATATATTAGATATGCCTGTATTGCAATGAACTTCCCTCTCAGGACCACCTTCTCTGTGCCCAACAAGTTTTGGACTGTTGTGAGTTCATTTGCATTTGTTTCCAGAAACGTTTTGATTTCTTCCTTGAACTCAATATCAACTTATTCATTTGTTAATAGCATGCTATTCAGCTTCCATGAGTTTAAATAATTTTGAATTTTTTCCTTGAGGTTGGTTTCTGGTTTCAAGCCCTTATGGTCTGAGAAAATGCTTGACATCATTTCAATTTTCTTGAATTTGTGGAGGCCTGTTTTTTGTTCTATCATGTGGTCTATCTTTGAAAATGTTCTATATACACTTGAAAAGAATGTATATTTTGCAATATAAAAGTGAAAGTGTATATAAACATAAACATAAACATAAACTTAAACATAAATATAAAATATAAATATAAATATAAATATAAATATAAATATAAATATAAATATAAATATAAATATAATCTACATCTATTTGATCTAACACATCATTCAGTTCCACAATGTCCTTGTTTGGAAGATCTATCCATTTTCGACCTTTGGGTGTTACAATCCCCTACTATAATTGTGTTGTTCCCAATATCTTTCTTGAAGTCCTCCATGATTTTCCTTACATATTTAGGTGCTTCTATGATGGGTGTATATATGTTTACAATGTTTATGTCTTCCTGATAGATTCTTCCCTTGAGTATTATGAAGTGTTGTTCTGTGTCTCTTTTTATGGCCTTTGTTTTTCAGACTATTATGTCTGATATAGGTATTGCTTCTCCACTTCTTTTCCTGCCTGTTTGCTTGGAATATTTTTTTCTTGACCCTCCATTTCAGTCGCTATTGTTCTTTCATTTTGAGGTTTGTCTTTTGTTCGCAGCATATGTGTGTGTCATTTTTCCTTACCCATTCATCTACCCTATGCCTTTCGATTGGAACGTTTAATCCATTTACATTTAAGGTTATTGTTGATAAATTCTTATTCATTGCCATTTCACTCACTTTGTACCTGCATTCCTCTCTCTCTCACTCTTTCTCTTCATCTTCTTAAAGCAGTACCTTTAACTTCTCTTGCAATGCTGGTTTGGTTAAAGTATTCCTTTGTCTTTCTTTTGTCTGTGATTCTCCTTATTTCACCTTCCATTTTAATTGAGACCCTTGCTGGGTAGAGTAGTCTTGGTTGCAGGACTTTGCTTTTGACTACTTGAAAAATGGATTGCCATTCCCTTCTGGCTTGTAATGATTTTGTTGAGAAGTCAGCTGTTAACCTTATATGGGCTGCTTTGTATGTTACTTCCTGTTTCTCTGTTGCTTTTTGATGCACTCTTTATCTTCAAATTTTGCTGTTTTAATTATGAGGTACCTTGCAGTGGGCTTCTTTGGATTCCTCTTGTTTGGGACTTTCTGTACTTCCTGGACTTGTTTGAGTTTGTCATCAAGTTAAGGAAGTTTTCCATCACTTTTTAAAAATAAGTTTTCTGTTACTTTCTCCTCTTTTTTTCCTTCTTATATCCTTATTATATTCATTATTAATATGTTTCATGTCATCCTGCAATTCCCTTATCCCTTCTTCATTCTTTTTGACTCTTTTTTTTTCTTTTTCTTGCTCTTTTTGGCATTTTTTCCCTACAATATCCTCCAGCTCTCTGATTCGATCCTCTGCTTCATTGAGCCTGCTTTTGATTCCTTTGACTGTGCTCTTTAATTCAGAAATTGTATTCTTCACTTTTTCTTGGGTCTTGCTGATTGTTTATATGTACTTTTTCATGCTGATATAGTTTACACTGTTTCTGTTAGTTTTCTTATAGTTTTTGGTAATTACATTGTGTTGATTATCTTCCTTATAGCAATTATTTTGAACTCAATATCTAATGGTTGACTTACCTCTATTTCATTTAGCATTCTTTCTGAGGATTCCTCCTTTCCTTTTGATTGAAAGGTTATTTTTTTTCTATCTTTCCTTTATTTGTGGGACTCTACTTGTTTGGTTTTGATTCTTAAATTGATCTGTTTTGACTTCCTGACTTTGTGGTGGGAACTTCTATGGTAGGAGGCCTGTGAGATTCAGTTGTGCAGTCTCCTTAATATCCTGAACTTGATGCTCTTGGGATCACTTCTATGCCCTTTATATTGGTTTACTGGATGTGATTAGATGTTGACTATTGTTGTGTTTTGTTTTTTTTTTGGTGGGTCGTTCCCTCCAGCTGATTGACTGAAAGTCACTCTGCTCACCACATCTTATGTGCTGTTGTGCATGGCCTGCCATAACAAAATCACAAAGCCCAGGAAACAAACCCACACCTGCAAAGATAGCGCTCCCTCCTCACAATTCCACAATGAAGAGCAAATGAACTTGTATTAATCAGGGTATAAAGTGATTAAGACTATTATAAGACAGGAGAGTGGATATGAGATGCCCTACAGAAAGAAAAATGATTTTGTGAGGGTAGAGGGAAGATCACTAATAACACTT
>PVKM010007853.1:0-40444 GCA_004027735.1 Carollia perspicillata | reverse complement strand
GTTACATTGGGTCACTGAACCTCGGTGTAAAACGGAGATGATAAGACTCTCCTTGAAGTTAGTGAGGGATTCATTCATTACGGTGTCCAAAGTGCCAGTTGTGTTTGTTGAGCATTTACCATGGCTGTGTGATGGGTACCAAGGATACATCACTAAACAGCATGGAAAGGATTCCCGTCCTCAGTGAGGTAGATGGATGAAAGGGAATGATATTCAGTAGGCCCCATGGCACAGAACCTGCTACACTGTTAGTGCTCAATAAACGTGAATTACCTTCCCTTGACTTTCCCTGCCAATCCACTCACTCATCTTGTCTTAATCTAAAGATGATGGCAAGTCTCTTAATTTCTTTGAGTCTCAGTTTCCTCATGGGTTTATTGAGGGTTTTATGGAGACTTTCTGATGTTCCTTCTTGCTCTAAAACTCTGAAAATCTTTGGTTCCCTTTCCTCTTCACCCAGGGTTCAGAGAATGGGCTTTTTAAAGGGAATCTCATCGGAGACTATCACTCGAATCCTGTCTTTGAAGAGCAGCTTCATTATTGTTGTCAAGCTGGTCCTATGCCATCAACCTGACCCCAGTATAAAGCTTGTTAGGGACATTTTGCAACCCCACCCCACCTAAAACATCCTCAAAAAGCACCCCCATCAACAGAAAGGCACATATAAGAGCGAGTTTATAATACACATAAAAGGTAGTATAGTTTTAATAAGGGACTTCACTCAGATAGCTTTGGGTGGAATCTCAGCACTAGCTATGGGATTTTTGACAAATGATTTAACCTCTTCACACCTCATTTTCCACATGTGTAAATGGGAATAAAATAGTCGACTTTGTCGTTGGCTGGTGTGGCTCAGTGGATTGAGTGCTGGCCTGTGAACCAAAAGGTTGCAGGTTCAAAGTTCAATTCCCAGTCAGGGCACCTGCCTGGGTTGCAGGCCAGGTTCCCTGGTTGCGAGAGGCAACCAACAGATTTACCTCCCACACATTGATCTTCCTTTCTTTCTCCATCCCTTCCCCTCTCTCTAAGAAGTAAATAAATAAAATCTTTAAAAAAATCTACTTCAGCAGAGATATTGAGGATTGAATAATAGTGTATGGGTGGGTACCTGGTGTGGAGTAGGTAGGTATTCAGCAAATGGAATACAAGCATACCTTAGAGATACTGGAGATTGGGTTCCAGAGCACTGCTATAAAGCCAACATCGCAATAAAGCAACTTGTTCATCTTTTTGCTGGTGAAGGGTCTTGCCTTCAAGTCATAAAAAATACAATGTCTGTGAAGAGCAATAAAGCGAAGTGCGAAATGAGGTATGCCTGTGTACCACCCCGAGTTAAGAAGTGACGGCATGTTAACTGCAGAATGGTAAATGCAGGAGCTTCTGCTGGGAAACACCTGCAGCTGGCTCTGGATTTGCACTCTCGAGCCTCATGCATTTGAAATGAGCTCAATGCATAATATTTGTGCATTCTGTATGTATGTTATTCCTTTAGCAGAAAGCTGTGGGCGCGGGGAGGAGACAATGAGCAAGTTAACCCGGAAGTGTGGTGTTTCCCTGTGAAACAAGAGGACTGGACCTGGTGACCTCTAAGATCCTTTTTTACGTCTAAAATTCTGTAATTCAAGGCTTTGTTGAAAATCTGTGGGAGAATTTGCCAGAAAGGAAAAAAAATGTCTTACTCTGCTTCACTCTCTCTTTCCACACTGGACCTGCCAACCAATGACTGTCAGCCGTCCTTTGTCATTGCTGACCTCTGTTGTCACTGACCTCATGTTTTCACAGAAAATCTCTTCTGTCCACTGAAATGTGAAAAGGCCTAGTTTATGACCTGGCAACTCTTTGATTTTTAATTTTTGATCTCAGAGAAAGTGGTTTGAACTCACTTAGCATGATCATGAGAAATAATAGAGGCCCTAGGTACCTCTAACACAGAGACCCAAGAGTTTTAGGCCTCCTGGGCGTGAGATTAACATTGTGAAGGTCTAACATTGCAGGCACATATTGACACTGCACAAGCTCTTAAATCCACAGGAAGCCGCTGGTGCTCAAAGGAGAGCAATCAAAAACCTAAATTAATAATTATGTCAATAGATCTTGCTAAGGAAGGAGAGAAAAAATTATCTTGCCTGAGGTTATTGGGAAAAAAAAAGTTCTAAGTAGCGGTGGGGGCGGGTAGTAATAAAGCATTCAAAGGCCCACTTTTACAGGTTGAGAGCAAGTGTGGTATTATGGCCTTCTTCTTCTACCAGCCCACTGTGGCAGGAATCCATGGTTTCTGACTATAGGGACATTTTCTCAAGTTAATTGACTCAAATATCCCACTGCAAAGTCAAAAGTCTGAGGGGACTCTGAGTGTGAAGAGAGCAGTTTGGCCAAGTGATTTTCCCTGCTGTGCCCTAGAGATCCCAGCTGAGAGAAGCCACTTTTGAATGGCTTCCATGTTTTGGGTTTACATCTCATGAAATTTTTCAGTATGGCCCCAACCCCACATTAACATATTTTACTCTTAATCCACCTGTAAGGAAGGAGCCAGGCACAAAGCAGACCAAGAACGAACCGAATACTCCCCTCCTCATGCCAGCTAAGGTTATTTTCTTCAAACTGGACAAAACCAAACCTTTTCTCTCGCCATCACCAGAAGCAGTGCACGATGTTTGTTTGTGGACATCTTAGGGTGTTAACTCTTATACCTGAAGGAGAATATTTAGGGTAGAACTTTTGAGAAAAACCTTCAATTTTTGAATTTTTGCCCTTTCATTCATAGGAAAGAACATTCACTCTCCTGTGCCTTTTGGTTGTTTTCCATAAAAGTAACTCTGCCAACACTTTTGTCCAATTTCCTTACTTTTTAAAAAACAGCTAACATTTAATTGTGACATTTTAAAGTTGTACAAGTGTTTTAACATCTGCCCTCTCCCCTCATATTTAGTCTCTTTAAAATGACAGAAATCAACCAATCACAGGCTTAATAGATTTCATAAGTTTACCTCTTCAGTTCCTATTTGCACACCCAATATTCTTCTGAAACACCAGACAGACCCACAGCGGCCAACAGTAAATTTCAGATTTGCAGAGTTTAAAAGTTCAAGTTCTCTGAGCATTCTGTGTGGCAGTGCCACTTGTCCAAAATTGGTACCTCCCTGTAGTTGGGGCACTTCAAATGTACCAGTGGAAAAAGCTTTTTCTCCTTCAAGGGGAAGAAAAATCACTCCTCAAAGCCAGCAGATATGGCTGGGAGGTCTTTCATCCAGTCCCATCTCTTCAGGTGTAGTTTTTGGCAGTGGAGCCAGGGAGACCAAATCTAACCCGAGTCACAGGAAACAAGACAGGGATGGCTATCGAGGGCGTGACCCGGAAGCAGCTGAGATCCTCCTTTACCTCCCACATCCAGTGTCTGTGCCTCACAGAAAAACAACAAAAACAACAGGTCCGCAAAATACAAAAGCTCAAATTACAAAATCCATTCATCCAGGGGTGGCGGAAGGCAGGAAGGGGAGGTGGGAGGGTACGTGGCACAGGAAGAGTGTTAGACTCGGTCCAGGCACAGGTGCTGGCAAACACTGGGAAATAGCTGCAGAAGCACCCGTGGTCCTTTCAGATTTGGGTCTTAAAAATCCACATATTGGTGTCAGGAAGATAGTGCCGTATGTGCACCAGAGACAAAATCTCCAATTCCTCAGAAGGAAATATGCAGGGGGGTCTTTGGCGGAGTGGGCCCTGCCTTCCCTAGTGGGGGAGGTGAAGAAGGAAAGAGCCAAGAGCCGCACGGCCTCCTTTCAATGCCCCTCTCTCCCGCCGCCACCCCCATCCCCACAGCAGGTCACTCAGTGACTCTGTCACTCCTTTAGTTTGGCAGGAGATCAATGTGGTGAAGGGAACTTCTCTGCAGAGATTGAGCTACTCAGGTCAGACTGTAGGTAGACCGTCCTGTGGAAGAGTCTGTTGCTTAAGAAAATTACCAAGAAGATGAGGCCCAGCTAGAAAAGGTAAGCTTTGCCAAGGGTCTTTGCTTCACTGGCGCTGACAATGAATGAAGGAATGAGGGTAGAGAAGAGGCAGCCCCTGATAAAGTATAAGGACTGCATTGCCCTGAGGAAAGCCAAGGGCAAACCGATTCTGAAGTAGTAAGGCCAGTTCCTCTCTATCTTGACAATCTCTGGTGCATTTCAATTCCTTTACTGAATTTACAATATTCATAGCAGCAGAGTGAGTACAGAAGGGACATATGAAAGAGACTAACCAGTTGACCAACAAGGTGGCCGGGAAAGAGACTCACAAACATCCCCTGGAGGAGGAAAAGAGCCTGAAGCGGAAGGTTGAAGAGCATGTCAGCAATGATTTTGATAACACTGGGGAATGGGTGAGGCTTCCGCTCTGCTATTGAGTTGGCCAAAAGGTCCGTATGTTTTTTTTCCGTAAAATAAAAGACACCAATCTTTTTTATTTTCACCAATAATCTTATTGATTTGGATATTTTGAGTATGTCAGCTAACTCCTGCTTGGTATAACTTTGATTGTTCTCAGTTAATGTCCTGATTTGATCACTACCATCTTCAACTGGTCTACCTGACTGGGGAGCATGGTCCAGAGAAAAATCTGCAGCATGAAACTTCACAAATCACTCTTGACACATTTGATCAGTCACAGCACCTTCTCTATAAATCTTTTTTTTGTGTGTGTTTCGGCTGTGTTTCTATCGTTCTCGAAATAATAAAGCATAAGATGCCAAATATATTGCATAGCTTCTTCCATCTTCAATGTTAAAATGGCTACACAAAAATTCACCAATTTTGATAAATTTCTTTTAAATTCACGCTGCTCTGACAGCTATGATAACATAATCTAACAAAACTGTTTCGAATGAAGTTAAAGACAACTAAGCACTATTAGAGCCACTGTACACTTACACTGTACACTGTAAATGAACATTTTGGCCAACCCAGTACATAGAGGAGAGAGAAGCATCCCAGTATCTTTCATCATGAAGAACCCAGCAGCTCTGAGGCCCAGCTACTGCCTCGCCCCTCACCCACCGCGGCCCATCTGGATCCTCTGTGCTGGACCAGGCCTGCTGGCTGCCACCGGGACACTTCCAGGGCTGAGGCCACTGTGCCCGCACTGGGCGCCCAGGCCACGAGGGGCGGCGGGAAGTCGATGGGGCAGAGCCTTCATTTAAAATATAAATAAATATATGGTTATACAATAAAGTACATATAATATATACACATGTATATATATGTGAGTATGTTTATGTGTGTATACTATATTACACATTTATTATTTTTGTCTCTGGGTTCACTATAATTTGGATAATAGTTGGCTAAAAAAATCTACAGACAGCCACGAGTTTGAAGCATATTTTAACCAAGCTAATACAGAAATAAATCATCTATGGTTTCATGTTTAGGAGTTCGTTGTTTTCTTTTTTTTTACTTTGTTAGTATACACTCTACAAAATCAATTTAAAGAGCCCATATGCGCCATTGGAAAGGCAGGTGTGAGAAGCTATCTAATGGGGGACACTACTTTCTACGTCACAAGTGCCCCTTCAGCAAATATACCAAAACTCTAACTTTGTGGACATTGGGCAAACTTGGTGAGACAGGAAACCAACCTACCTACCCACTTAAAAAAAATCCAAATTGAGTTCTAAAGCTTTCACGTGTGTTATTTACACACAAAGTTAAATATCTGGATAATCAACTGTCAAAGCAGAGTAGAAGTTCCTGGAAGAATTACTTTCCACGAAGCTGCAAAATTTCTGATTTTGACATCAAAATTAATTTCACATACTCTTAGATTTCGTTTAAATCACATTTGATGTGATTCAGAGCCATCAATAATGAAGCTTCATGAGCACATAGGCAGTATCCCTGTGCCTGGCGCAGGCCACAGGACCACTGAAACCGAAACCCGCACTGCATGGCCTTTCTTCGGGGGCAGCGCTGCTCTTTAAATTAAGAACTTTTCATCTCACAGAAAATGAAAAATAATGAGCAATTTCTTTGAGTCACGTACCTCTGTTGCCAGAAAAATAAAAGATGTTGAATTTTTCAGTAACATACATTACAGGCACCATTTTTGCTTTTATGTAAAGTATCAATTCCACATGTAATTGCTGAATATTTTCTAAATTAAGAGCCCATGTGGTGAGCGGGTGCACACAAAAAGATAATCAGAAAAATCTCGGCATTAAACTATAGTCTCCAAGTAAAAACACATAAATCACTTTGGTAGGGCCCAGTCTGCTGTGAAAATTACTGCTCTTAGCTTCATATTTCTGTTGAATCTAGTTCGGAGGAACTGAAAATCCACTGGGCCTGTGATTTTAGGTCACACGGTAAAGGCAACCCAAACAAAGAGCTACAAAGACTGAACGGAAAGCAGCGCAGAGATCTGCTATTGGGTTATTACAGGCTATGTGCCAGAAGAAGACTCGCATTCTGGTTTCTGCTTTTTACTCCACTGCCTAGCGAACTCACTCTGGCAGAGGCGCCTCTTCCCTAGGTGAGGATAACAAAAGCTTCTCTCCCTGAACAAACACCGTGTGATTTCTTGAAGTGACTTCCCACTCTCAGAGCGGCAACTCTACTTATTTCCTTGTTCAGTTGCTTGTTCAGAGCCCGTTGCTGATGAGGTGACAGCCATAGGTTTTCTGATCACCTGGGTCTGTTCCATTCCCCACAAATGGTACCTCAACTTCTGGCTGGTCACCTCACAAATGTCACGAGGGGGCAGGCCTGAGAGCATGAGTGTGCCCAATGTGATCCACGCCTGTAAAAGTACACGGGTGTGTAAAAGTGAGACTGGCTCTGCAAGAGCTTGAGGCTCTAAAGTGCAGGCAGGTGATAAAGGTGAGCAGATCATCCAACCACACTGCTTCTTCCTGTCCCGAGCTTTCAGATGTGAGCTGGGTATAAGAACAGGTACTTTTTTGATCCTCCATAAAGACAGACACGCTCAAGTGACTCCTGAGACTCTTCTTGGCTCAGGACACAAAGAATCACTGGAAGTGAGACATTATTCACCTGGGACGCATTACTCAGTCTAGTAGAAACATTTGCAACCTGGGGACATGCTGGAATTTATGTGTAAGGCTTATTTATCAGCTTCGCTCTCCGTGCATGTCGGTAGAGCTGAAGTCTTCAACCATGGCTGCACATTAGAGCCATCTGGGGAACACTGAAATAATCCTGATGGCCAGGCCACACCCCAAAACAATTTTATCAGACCTCTGGAGGCAGGACCCAGGCAGGGAGCTATTTTTTAAAGCTCCCCTGGTGAGCCCGATGTGCAGCCAAGGTTGAGAAGTGCTGCACTAGAGGAGTACCAGTCAGCAGCATGGGCCTGGGACTCGGGTGAACAGGCGTTCTCAGTTATGCTGACTTGTTGAAAGTGTCCCAGATCACAAGGGTAACTACCTAGTGTCTACTGGCTTACTTCAGTTTTCCTGTCAAGGGTCAGAATCAAAGGCAGACAGCCTAAAATAACTCATCAGCAGCTTGTTTGGCTGATGATAATGTTGGAAATTCTAAGTTGCCTTTTAACTGAAACTTATTGACTTCTTCCTTGGAAATACTATAACTATTAAGAATCAACTTTCAGATCAATAAAAGTTCTCATTAGCCACGTTAACAAGTGTGAATGGTCTAAACCAGCACCCAATCTCTATGATTAGGTTATTTATATAACCCTCAACAAAATTTAAAAAACACTTAAAGGAAGAAAAATGACAAAGATGGTTTTAAAGAAACCATCTTTCCTTAAAGGAATGATGGTATTTCCTTAAAGGAACGACAAGTAATACATTTTCCACATTAATTTACATCCAGCCTTCATCTCCATAGGCTCAATTAATAAAAGCTATGCATAAATCATATGAGAGATCATTAAATCAACCAGTTCACAGTGCTGATTGGTAAATAAATATAGCACTTCATGAAAATGGTAATGGGTATACAGATTTTGGTTTTCTTTTAAAAAGAGGGAAAAAAACTTTATCTATAGCTTTGGAAAGATATCCACACCTTATCTACTTCAATTTAAAATATTTTCCAAGTTCGTTAAAGGGAGATAGACCACACAAGAGAGCCCCACAGGGGGACCATAGTCTTGGATGAAAAGTTTAAAATCAAAGAAAAAATTCAGATCCATTTAATTAGCCAGCAGCTGAGAGCATATAAGACGTCCCAGATCTGGGTGTTAGGCCATTTTTGTTTTGGTCCAGTTGTGTGTCATTGTGTGAACATAACTATAGACAGGAACAGAAAGCAGGACAGGCAGAGGAGAAGATGGAAACAGCTCTTTGAAAGGGTGCATTGAAACAAAGAAAAAGGTGTTTTATAAATTAGCTTGTTTTCTGAGGTTTAATTTTTTGTTTGTAAAAGGTTTTGCTGTGTATGAAAAAGAGCACCTTTAGATAGAAACATTTTTCCTCATCATGGGGCCTGAATTTAAAGTTGGGCTATACTGCTTGCCAGTTGTGTGACCTTGGACAACGGAAGAATAATGGTACCCTCTCATACAGAGGTTGTCTTATTTAAGATATTGTGTGAAAAACATTTAACCCAAGTGCAGAGTTAAATGCTCAAAAAATATTCATTATTGTTATTTACTGTGAGTTGACATCCTAGTACCGGTCTTGATTTTTCTACAGAGAAATGCAATTCTTACAGAAATGAAGCCCTCAGAGAAAAGACCTGGGTAAAGATGTGAACAGAGACCAGTGACCCTTAGTAAAACGAAAATTCGCAAAACAATGCCTCCAGCCTTGACCTGTCATTCCCTTTTCTCCTGGAGAACCTGGATGTGGCCAAAGGAACAATGATGACAGACTTACAAGTGATGCAATGTAAGTCTCTCATGACCTGTGAGAGAAGGCTCACAGAGAAGAATACCACTGCTAAAGGAGAACCGTCCCCTCGTGCCCACAGGTGAGCCTGGGCTCTCTCCTCCAAACGCCTTCTGTCTGGCCAGGACTCAGTGGAGACCAGAGGTGGAATGAGACTTGGTTACCACTCTCAAGAATCTGTCAGTCTGGTAGGGGAGACCAGTGTTAGTGACACACACACAAATACGCGCAGACGCTAAATTAGAGTGCACTGAGTTCTGTTAGGCCGTGGGGTCTGGGCTCTGTAGGGTGCAAGTCCTGGGGCAGCAGGGCCCGCAGCAGTGGCCAGAGGGCCCCCAGTCCTCCCAGGCCAGCTTCGCCGCTGCGGAGACGGTTTGTGTCTCCTGGATCCTAGTCGAGCCTTTACTTCTGCACCCTTTGAAGTGAGCTGCTGCTGAAAAAGGTCTGTTGACCTCTGGAGAGTAAGCTGCAGAGGGCACTCCTTGGGAGAGAGGAAGAGAAAGTCCCATTGTTCCTCTCCCCTGGGCTCCGCGAGAGAAAAGCCACGATGACAATTGCTTTTTCTTAACTGGAGGTTTAACTGTTGAATACTTGTGGCTGAGTACTTATTTCCTTCTTCTGGGGGACCTGGAAGTCACGACTCCTGCTGGGATTTTTATTTTTTAAAGAAAAAGATGAAAGAAGAAGAAGCAGAGGGAGGAAAGGCGGGTAAAACTGGGGCAGGGGAATTATGAGGAACCGAGAGACGGAGGGGACCTGGGAGTCCTCACTGGGCGCCTGTGCACCAGGGCCGTCCTCAGAGCAGCTGTCTCCCCGCGAGTTGCAGGAAGACAGAAGGGCGGAGCGGTCAGCACCCCTGAAACAGTGCTCTTCCCCAGCTCGACTCAGTCCCACACACGTTTGCCCCAGCGGCTATGTTGTTCTGCTTTCTTTTCCGAGTCTAAGGAAGGAAGAGGCATTTGTGCGCTAAATTTCCTGTCCCCACCCTCAGCCCTTCCCAAACTGCTTCTCTGAGTGGCATCAAACCCCAGAAGCTCCTGTCCCTTCACTTTCTGAGACTCTTTCAGACTTACTGGCAGTGTGGCTCCCGTGTCCACAAACCTGATCTGATGACAGTCCTGGAACTCTTCACACTTATGTTACAAGGAAGAGCCTTTGCTCTTGTAGAGACTTTGTTTCTCCTTTTGAAAAATGGACAGAATGAAATTTATAAATCAACAGGCTGCCTTCCAAATATTGGCTTATCTAACCTTGGGATATGTATTTTATATTAGAGTAAGATGATGCTTGGCTTTTGGGTTGTTTTTACTTGTTAATACACATCCATCAACTCCTTTCCACTGCATATTTTTGTTGACTTTGTTAAAATTGCCATAAAAGATTCTTGCCTGTAAAGATACCTCATTAACATATACTATTACCATCAAAAGCATCACATTATTGTACATAAAGTAAATAGCTTTTGTAATACATTATATAAAGATTAAGTTGCTTAACTAACATTGTAAGGGTTGAGCATAATCCAAATATGCAGAAGCGGCTGCGGCCAAGCCACAGGGTCCAATGATAATTTGGCACGGATCTGGGGCCCCTCCCCATAATCTGCACCGGCACGCTTCCCCAGCCACGGCCACTGTAAACACAATCTATTTGGTAGGAGCAGTGGGTTACAGTGTAAACACAGCTTCAAAGCTAGTCCCTAATATCTGCTTGTGCGAAGATTCTGGAGCCAGCATTGGCTACAGCTGTTTGAGAAGCCATATTTTGAGTTTTCCATTTACTAAGGAGATGCATAGAGAGAAGAAAATCCAACTGACTTCTGTATTAAATAATTGAACAAACATTAATATCTACTAGTGAGCGAGGAGCTCTATTAAGATGTTATGAATGAGGGCCATGTTGTAAGATTCTAATTCCTTAGCCTGGTTGTAAGACCTGTCCCTTACCCGCCTCTCCAAGCTGCTGGAACAGGTGGACCAGACTTCTTCCAGTCCTTCCAACTCCTTGAATGTTCCCTGCTTTCTTGTTTCTCCCAGCTTTTGCATCATTCCCTCTTGTCTATGACACGCCTCCTGCTACATTGTGCAAGGCTAATTTCTACTTATCCTTTGAGTCCAAACTTAATTGTAACTTTCTTAACCCTTTGGACTAGGCTATGTTCCTTTGCCATATGCTCCCATAGCCTTCTGAACTTCCCGCTTTCAAATAATCCCTCTCATGTTTTTCATTTTTAAATGTCTTTCTTCTCTTCTGTAAATTTCATGAGGGTGGGGACACTGCCCTGTTTACAACTATGTCCCAATGTTGTATTTCATGCCTAGTACATAGTAGTTGTTTCCTGTTTACTGCATTATTTAATTGAATAGAACAATCTACAAGGACTTCCGTAACAGGAGAGGGGGAAAATTAGGTCAGTGCCACAGTGTGTAAGTATCCTATATTAAAACTGAACAACAGCTACAACTAAGAAAAAAAATCCCTACTAAGGCTTGCCAGCTTCTGGTTCTGCTAAAATCTGGTAATATCATATGAGTTTAAATCCCTACCCACAGTCATTGCTAGTGTTATAGATATTTAGCCACTCTGTATGAGGATGAGTAAGAATAACTCAAGTTCAAGAGTATCAAATTTTGTTCTATACAGTGCAAGCTTACACACACACACACACACACACACACACACACACACGTATTTTTTTTTCAGGGACACAGCTTTTGGGTTTGACTTAGTTTTTCCCGCACAGGCACGCTGTCTGGAGTGCTATACCACAGTGCGGTGACGGCACAGGGTCTCTGGCAGACCAGAGCACGGTCCACAGCGGGAGAGCGCCCAAGGGTTCTGTCAGCGAGGGTTCTGCACGCAAACATCTATGGTCATTGATTCCACAGAACTGTGCTAGGCTCGGAGGAGAAACTACAAAACTATAGTTAATGCTATGAAGCATTAGCAAGTAAAATTTAATAGTGGATAAAAAATACACTATGGCCAAGCAGAATTCCAGGATTTCAATAGATAAAAAGTCTATTAATGTACAATACCAATATGCCACGCTCACAAGACAGCTAAAGTACACAAAACCATAGGGTCCCAAGTAGAACTTTAGTTCTGTGGTTCATCTTAATAGATGCGGAAATAGCTTTTGATAAAATGTAATACTCTTAAGTATTATCAAACTAGAATTAGGAGACAATGTACTTAATACATAAAATTATTTAAAATTTATAGTAAAATTCAGACTCTGTGGTGAAACTTTAAGGCATTCTCATTAAGGTCAGGAACTAGATAGCCATGCTCATGAACTCTGCGTATATCCAATATTATATTGAATCTTGTAGACAATGAGATAAGGCAGGAAAGAAGGTTATACTTTGAAATGAAGAGATGCAGTTTTCTTACTTGTAACAATATGATCGGCTATATAGGAAATCTGAGATAATCTGCAAAGTATTGAAACTAATAAGACTTTAATGAATTGATACTCAAAATCAACATACAAAAATTAATAGTGTTCCCATATTCCAGTAGTGACCAATTCAAAAATGTAATACAAAAAAAATCCTCTTTACAATAGCAACAGAAAATATGCGTGCTAGCCTGCCTCCAAGATGGTCTCCAATGGTCTCCCCCACCCTCACCCTTCCTCCTTCCTGGTACAATCAGTAGAACACACAGAAATAACAAGCGTGTGACTCCGAATCTGGGTCATATAAGACATTGTGGCTTTAACCTTTTCTCCCTTGGATCCATTGTGGGTGGATCAGCCAGCCACCATGGAATGACGTCATGAAAGCAGCCCTAAAAAGAGGCCCATGTGGCGAAGAATGGAAGGCTCTTTCTAACAGCAAGAAACTGAGGCTCCCTTCCAGTAGCCACGCTGGGAGCAGATCCTCCAGCCCCAGTCCAGCCTTCGGGCAGCTGCAGCTCTGGCCGACATCTTGCCCTAAATCTCATGAAAGATCCTGAGCCAGAATCACACAGCTAAGCTGCTTCTGGATTCCTGGCCAGACCCCCTGTCTGAGTCCCTTCTCCTCGGAGATCAGGATGCTCCTTTCCTCCGGGAATCGGAAGTGCAGCTCTCCCTCCCAGGATGGTTGGATGACTTGCTCCAGCAGAAGGTCAGAACATCCTTCTTGCACACTCCGTTTCTCACATTTCTTTGGCTTGAAATGCTCAATATGCCACAGCGCTGTACTTTGGGGGAGTGTACCCCATCACTACACATATAGTAAAAAGCTGAAAGCATGCTACGGGATGAAATGAAAATTCAGGATAGTGAGTACTGTAGGGATAAGAGAGGGAGGACAGGATTGGGACAGGGTAGTTGGAAGAAGTCAACAGTCCTTCAGTTTTTTAAAAAATCTTGAAGAAAGTAAGGTAAGATGTTAAGACCTATTATGGGAGTGTTTTTTGTACTATTTTCTTATTTTCTGGGTATTTGAAATAGTTGTTATAAAAACCAAAGCACTAAGCATTATCATTGGCAGTGTCCCCACTGTGCTCACATTACTTGGAAATGTCTTGTCCGACTGAAGAGTACAGTTTACACATCACCAGCCTTTCGGTTTAGTGATGCTGATCCTCTGGTTCTTTGCTAGTCACACTTTCTCTATTTTACACAATAAAGAAGTATATTTTAATTGTCTTTACTTTTACAGTGACAAGCTCTAAAAACTTGTGGAGTAATTAAATTCAATCCATAAACTTTAAGCTTGCCCTGGATTTATGGTCTAATTAGAATATGAATTTTTAAGTATATTTTATTGATTATGCTATTACAGTTGTCCCATTCACCCCCCTTCATTCCCCTCCACCCTGCACACCCCCTCCCACTCACATTCCCCCTCTTAGTTCATGTCCATGTGTCATAAGTTCTTTAGCTTCTACATTTCCCACACTACCCTTGCCTTCTTCCTGTCTATTTTCTCCCCACCGTCTATGCTACTTATTCTCTGTGCCTTCTCCCCCCATCTCCTCCTCCCACTCCCCTGTTGCTAACCTTCCATGTGATCTCCATTTCTGTGTTCCTGTTCCTGTTCTAGTTGTTTGCTTAGTTTGTTTTTGTTTTTGTTTTAGGTAAGGTTGTTAATAATTGAGTTTGCTTTCATTTTCTATACATGTTTTTTTTATCTTCTTTTTCTTAGATAAGTTCCTTTAACACTTCATATAATAAGGGCTTGGTGATGATGAACTCCTTTAACTTGATCTTATCTGAGAAGCACTTTATCTGTCCTTCCATTCCAAATGAAAGCTTTACTAGATAGAGCAGTCTTGGATGTAGGTTGTTGGCTTTCATGACTTGGAGTACTTCTTTCCAGCCCCTTATTGCCCATGAGGTCTCTTTTGAGAAATCAGCTGGCAGTCTGATGGGAACTCCTTTGTAGGTAACTGTCCCCTTATCTCTTGCTGCTTCTAGAATTCTCTCCTTCATTTTAATCTTGGCTAATGTAATTATGATGTGCCTTGGTGTGTTCCTCTTTGGGTCCAGCTTCTTTGGGACTCTCTGAGCTTCCTGGACTTCCTGGAAGTCTATTTCCTTTGCCAGATTGGGGAAGTTCTCCTTTATTATTCATTCAAATAACTTTTCCACTTGTTGCTCTTCCTTTTCCCCTTCTGGTACTCCTATAATTTGGATGTTGGAACGTTTAAAGATGTCCTGGAGGTTCCTAAACCTCTTCTCATTTTTTTAAATTCTTATTTCTTCATTTTCTTGTTTGCTTGTTTCTTTCTTCCTTCTGGTCCACTCCACTGATTTGAGTCCCAGCTTTCTTCCTATCACTATTGGTTCCCTGTACATTTTCCTTCATTTCACTTAGTGTAGCCTTCATTTGTTCATCTAATTTGCGACCAAATTCAACTAATTCTGTGAGCATCCTTGATCACCAGTGTTTTGAACTGTGCATCTGATAGGCTGGCTATCTCTTGGTTGCTTAAAAGTCTTGGCTCTGGGGCTTTGATTTGTTCTGTTTGAGCCATAATTTTTTGGTCAGGTCATGCCTATTAAGTATGAGTGATGGAGCCTTAGGTGTTCACCAGGGTGGGGCAACCCAGTTGCTGGGTTGTAATGCTGTATGTGGGGGCGGGGTCTGAGAGGGAACAATGGCACTTGCTCTGCTCTCTGCTGGATTTCAATCCCTTCTGCCACTTCCCCCAAGCAACTGGGCCCTTCTGGTGCTGATTCCCCGGTGGGTGGGCTTGTGTACATTCTATGACCCTGTGGGTCTCTCCAATGAACTCTCCTGTGAAGCTGGGAGTCTCTCCTAGCACCTCAACCCCCACAGGTGTTTTCAGTTGCTGGTTTGAGGCTTTATTACTCGGCGCTGGGACCCTGGGTTATGCGGTCTGTCTCGCTCCCCAGTTTCACCTAATTTATCTGCACGTGAAGGTGTGACTGCCCGGCCAGCTGCCTTTCCACAGTGCTTTGCTTCACAATCGCCACCTTGCTGGGTCTGCCAGTCGCCACCTGTGTGCCCTGGGTCTGCTGGATGCTGTCTTGCGCTCTCATTGTCACCACTTTCTTTGCTGCGAGCCCTCTTCTCCCGGCTCTGCCCCTCCTACTGGTCTGGATGAATGTGTACATTCCAACTCCTTGGTTGCTGGACTTCCATACAGTTCAATTTTCTGTCAGTTCTGGTTGTTACTTTGTTTCTAAATTGTTGTTGTCCTTATTTTGGTTGTGCAAGGAGGCACAGTGTGTCTACCTATGCCTCTATCTTGGCTGAAAGTCCTAGAATATGGATTTCTTAAAAACAACAACTTTTTCCTCATGCTAGGTAGAAATTCTGTAAGAAAATCATTTCTCTAATAAAACACTATGTTCTTTGGAACTGCTGCTACAGATCCAAGGCTTCGGTAAGCTCTCCAGGTCCTGCATGTGATGCCCCCGCCAGCCGGGGGCTCCGCAGTTCCTGCCGAGTCTGTTTGGTCAGATCCTCATACCTAGTCTTGGAAACAAGTTTCACAGGTGAACAATGTGAATATTTTAGCAGTTATTTCAGAGAAATGAATGAAATTTGTGGGTAATGCAGTGAATATATTAATAGCCTGGATATTTAATACATTTCAAACAAAGTACAAATTATGTAAAATGTAAATTTTAGCAGTAATTAAGAGTGTTCACAGTATTTACCTTAGCATGCTTTTGGAATCCTTTAACAGAAAATGTTCGCTGAGTTTCCAATACCCTCTCACAGGAAACTAATTTTGATATTATTTACTTAAAACAAAGTACCTCGTAGCAGCTCAGGAGAGGGTGAAATTTCAAATACAGAACAGCTGTTCTGTGTTTCAAGTCCAGGCTAGCCCTTGAAACACTGCTTTAGTAAAATAGATCTAATTAAAATTAGTGTCCTTGGCACCCACTTGGCCACTCATGTGTCCTACCCCCCAAAACCCATTTTTGGTCCCAGTCATGACAGCCCTAAGTGGGCCCAGGGACCCTGTGTGCACAAGGGCCCACTCTCAGGAGGCTGACACATATCCCTCCTGTCCTTTCTGATGAAAGCTTGAGAATATCCCAAATAGGTTTTGTTCATGCAATCTTGTGTAGAGAGGGTGTGGGCATATTAATTTTATCTTGGAAGTATTAAACAAAACACACACACACACACACAGGCATTTTCAGATACCCTACAGTGGTAGAACACTTTGCAGTTAGAGCAAAATTTTCCTCCTCACATTTAACACTTGGAAATGCTTGAGGTGTGAGAAAAACATTTTCATTAGCGTTTGATGTTGCGAAGGGGCTCCAGGCAGTGGAAGGCTGCTTTGGTTCACGTTTCGGAAACTCCTCAGGACTTGGGAAGAGGAGCTAATGAAATGTTTCCCTGTTTTAAGTCACTTACAGGGAAATGCATCTTCTAAAATTGAAGATGTTCCATTTTAAAGTGCACGGTAATATTAAACGCTATCCAAACGCCATGACACTCTGAAGGGGAGCAAGGACCCGCCATCCCCTTTGAGGGGCTCGCATGCTAGTAATCTCCAAGCCAACACTGAGAAACGGGCCTGCTGAGGCACAGATTACTAGAATGTATTCATAAGTCCAGGGACTGAAGAAACCTAGCTTTTATGTGTGAGCTAGCAATATTAAAATGAAAATGAAAATTTTTTCAGTCTTCTAATACTAAGTAGTTATCTCATATCTAGCTGCCAACTACCCACATGTTCATCTAGCATTTACTGACTGCCCGTCGGGTTACGGTCGTTGTGAAAGGCCTCGCTGGGCACACAAACGCCAACCTGTTACACATTTTGCCCACCAGGAGACTAAACTCTGAGGTTAAAAAAATACTTTTAGTGGAGTAATAAATCAGAGAGAATGGGTCCACTGTGGAGTTTCATAATTACTTCCTAAATTATTAAAATACTTTTATACAGAATTTTTGTTTCTTGTTCTCTCAACTTTAAGTTCTCCTGGTTTGAAGGTCTTGCTACCCAAGAAAGGTATGCTTCCACCAGGGGACACAACAACGGTTCCACCGAACAGGAAGATGAGGCTGCCACCTGGCATTTTGGGCTCCACTGGACCAACAAATAAAGAAAGGGATCACTCTTGAATGGACTGATCTTGATTATCAGGGCATTGTGACTGCACAACAGGGGCAAAGAGGGCTCTCTGGATCCTAGAACATTCTTTGCATACCTCTCAGTAATTCCATCCAAAAGTAAAAGTTAATGAGAAACTATAGTAAGCAGAGAGATGCAGAGCAAGTGAAGCTTCAGACCCTTCAGGAACGAGGTTTCAGTTACACTGCCTGGTAGATTCTTACAGGCTGAGGTCTTGGCTGAGACATCGTAGAGTAAGGAGTAAGTAAGTAGATTATAAGCATCAACTATGACTTTATTTCATTTCATTTACAGTAACAAGGACCATAGCTGGTGTATATTTTCTTCTTACCTTTTCTGTGCACAAGTATATATATATACCAGCACATTAACTTCTTTTCCCTTTCCTTCTTGCCCTAGTACTGTTATTATTCTCAGCTCCACACTCTGTGATGGTTGGATGAGACCTTACAAATCGTATTTCTCCTTTGGCATATGACTCCCTGCCGGGTTGTGCCAACAGTAGATGCTAGCTGGAGACTGTAAGAGTGGGCGGGAGAGGGTGGGACTTGCTTCTTCCTGTTTGTTTCTTAATCCTATCAACACCTCCACAGCCCCCGATTTTCACCCTGGCAGCAATAGTTGACTCCAGCAGTCACAGTTAGTTCCAGTTTGCAGTGTCCCTGAGTCACCAGAACCAGACTGACAGCATCCCCACAGACACCAACACTAGCTGGATAGTGACCCTACTCGGAGGTCTGGATTTCAGTTTTGTAAGGTTCCTCTTCCAAGCTTGTCTTAACAATCACAACTCCTTCTCTTTGTTCCTCAAAAAGGAACAGCTTTAGGAGAGGTAGCTGTCTCCTAAGGTTACCATCTCCAAGACACTTTTGACTTTTCACTTAATATTGGTTAACGTCTAGAGTTGTTAAATCTCTCTGCTAAAGTAATTGGTGTGGTTTCTGTCTCCTGACTGGACCCTGGCTAATACAATGAATACTACTGTCTTCCCAAAAGCCATCCTACCTCTTCCACAATGCAGAGCAATCATATATTTGGAACAGATTGATTCTGACCCTGATCCAGGGGTGGGCCTTAAGAGGTCAGAGTAACACTATTTGCTTCCTTACAGTAATGGGTGCATACAACCCAAGCATCAGCCAATTAACCCATAACATTCCTCTTGCCACAGGGATTGGTTAGGGGTAGTCCAATCAAATTTTGAGACAAGAAAGCTCATTCTCCATGTGAACAGAGTTTTATGTAGATGTGAAGTCTACAACCACTGCAGCCATTTTTTTTTTACCTTAAAAGAAACCAAACTGAGAGCGAAGCTAAACCATGTAGGATGGCAGAGTTAAGGAAAGTGCAAAGAACAGCCTGAAGTCCTGATGAAGTCATGCTTCATGTCCTCAGGACATTTCAGTTAAGTGAAGCAATAAATCCTCTTTATTGTTTCAGCTACTTTGAGTTAGGTATGCACTTGCTTGGCCAGCAAAAGCCTTACAATGAAGTCATCTTGTAATTAAACATATGTGTGATTATAAAGGACCATGCAGGCTTATATTAAGAGGAAGTTTTATATACACGCATTAAGAATTCACAGGTATATAACCCATATGAGGTGAATATGGTAAATATTAAAGAATGATTAAGTCCTTAATCTTTGTATGGGTTCTTAAACTAGAATTATCCTTTAATTTAAAACATGTCTCCCTTCTACACCTTCAAAATACCAAAACCTTTATTTATTGAATAGGAATAGTTTTTCCAAATTTGTTCTTTGTGATCATAAAGACATAGGAACCTGTTTATTTTCTATTTTTTTGGTTGGTATTTCTAATATCCAGAGCCATTAGAGCACCTGCAAGTTCAAATTAATCACAACCCGGAAACTACTTAATTCCATTAGCTTTTCCTTCAGCTTCTTATGCTGGCACATTGATAGCCCAATTAGGAGGAAAGGACCTGTGGATCTTTTTTCTAGAACCCTGAGATCTTAAAATTCTCTGCCTTCCTTCTCTGGTTAAACATTGTGAAAGCCTCGGTCCCTTGCCTTTGACTCTTCAGTGAGGAGCAAAGACACCAGTAATAAAAACAGCCTCTCACATTTGTGTAATACTCAGGTTTTCAAAATACTTCATACAGACAACAGTTTGGACACCCAACTCCCTGGGAAGTGGACAATGGAGTTAGGTTATTGATACTTTATTGACACTGACAGCTAGGACTCTGACTGACATATCCTTCTGTTTGTCCCCAGGCTAGCCCAGCAAAGTGACTTGAACATAATTATAGGTGACCAGGTTGGCTAGTGAATGAAAATGAAAGACAAGAGCACTTCAGCAGAGCACCTTTCCTGACCACATGGTCAGGACTGTAGAGCTGAGTGGTAGGAGGAGGTTGAGGACCAGAACCCAGGACTCTTGGCTCTAGTTCTTTGCCCTTTCCCTAGATAAGGCTATGGCCAACTGTGCAGGGAGGCTCTGATGGCCTGGAAGGTACCTGGGGGAGCAGAGAAGCTCCCCAGGGGTGGGGCTGGTCAGGGACATATTCTCACAGAGAAGGGCTGACAGTTCACCACCTAACCGAACCTCCATAAACTCTTTTTCTGACAAAGCTGACCGTACAAACATGTCTTCTTCCAGCTTTTTGTTGCACACATGGGGCTCTCTCATGAAGGATTGTTAATACGAGGCCTCTGGTGTTTCACATATTAGCCTACAGAATCAGCTATGAGTATTTAAAAAAAAAAGGAACCAGAGTGGAAAGGGAACATACAAGATAAAAGTGATTTAGAAATTAAAAAACAAATGATGGCCTTCACTCATCCTGCCTACATCTAATGGTGCCTGGTGGGGAAGCAGAGAGAGCACTGTACAGGGAGTCTGGGGGCCTGGGGCCTGGGGCCTGCTGGGACTCTGCCACTGTTTGTCACATATCTTGAGCAAGCTGGTAAGTTTCTGGCATCTTCACTTCCTTTTGTAAAATAAAGGTTGGTCTACTCAAAGATCTCTGAAGACTATTCCAGCCAAAGGATTCCAGGAGGCAATAGGCATGGTAGAAAGGGTTTCTGTTCAAAACTTGCCCCTGCCACTTACCATTTGTTAAGCTTAGGACAAATTCTTTTAAAAAATAATAATTTTCCTAATATTAAAGTATAATATACATATTATAGAAAATGTAGAACCTAGAAGTAAGAATATTGAGATAGAAAATAAAGACCTCTCATAATTCTATTACCCAGAGATACTCTTTCACAGTATTTCTTTCCATAACATAAATCAGGGGTTGGCAAACTGTACAACCCTTCAGCCAAATGTGGCCCACTGTTGTTTTCTATGGCTCATGAGCTAAGAATGGTTTTCATATTTTACATGGTTGAGGGTATTGACTTCTGGTCAAGATGGTGGTGTAGGCAGACATGGCTTGCCTCTTCCCATAACCACATCAAAATTACAATAGAAATATAGAATAATCATCAATCAGAACTGTCAGAAATCGAGTTGAATGGATGTCTGACAATTACGGAATTAAAGAAACCACATCCATCCAGACTGGTAGAAGGGGTGCAGATGAGGAACAGGTTGGTCCTACCCACATGTCATGGATACAAATTCGGGAGGGATATTTGGGAATGAGGAGCCCCTGCCCCACACCAGGCCACCTAGCCCAGGATTCCAGTACCAGGAAGATAAGTCCCCATAACTTCTGGCTGCAAAACCCAGTAGGGATTGAGTCAGTGGAAGAAACTTCCGGGGCTCCAAGCAGTTCCACTTAAAGAACCCACACACAGACTCACCTACTCAGACTCACTTTTTCTGAGCTCCAGCACAGGGGTAGCAGCTTGAAAGTCACCCGTGGCATACAGGAATGAACTGATCTGTCTGGTATCAGGGTGAGCAGAGGCCATTGTCCTTTTCTAAATCCTCCCCACGCAGAGCCAGAAAGCTGGTGCCATATCTGAGACTCCATGAACTTGGCTAACACTGACTCATCTTGGAAATCCCCAGAGGCTCTGTCCAACCCAACTTACTGACTCACCCAAGCTGCTTTTCCATATGAATGGCTGGTTTTGGCTCATGCTTTACAACTTCCTAAATCCTATCAAACAAGCAACAGCTGGCTTCAGTAAGTCCCAGGCCTGGCACTAGCAGAAGCCAGCCTAGATTCACAGCTTGGCCTTGCCTGGAAATCTCCAAGCCCAACACAAGTAGCAGCCTCTCAGATTGCTTTGTAGCTTAGGCAGGGTGGCTCTGGGCAAAACAGGCAAGGGCTGACCCTGGCTTGCACTGGAAAACCTCAGGGCCAGTGCACCCCGTGGACAGCTACAGACCACAATGGAGCACCACCATACTGCCCCTGCACAGCTGATCCTCCATGGAGGGTGGAGGTTGGTGGTAAGTGGTCACAGCCAATCCTTGCAGCTGACAGGCTGGAGTAAGTACCTCCAATTGATCTGCCAATAGCGACCAAGGCTCAACTACAAAAGGAGGGTGTACTCAGTCCACATGAAGGGCTCGCCTTGAGTATCCAGCTTGGGTGATGAGGAGGCTGTGCCACTGGATCCCACAGGACACCTACTACGTTAGGCCACACTACCAAAACATGGAGTCAAAGCAGCTCTACCTAATACATAGAAACAAACATAGGGAGGCTGTTGAAATAAGGAGACAAAGAAACATGGTTCAAATGAAAGAACAGACCAAAACTCCAAAAAAAAGAGCTAAATGAAATAGAGATAAGCAATCTATCAGATGCAGAGTTCAAAGCACTGCTTATAAGGGTGCTCAAGGAACTTAGTGAGGACCTCAACAGAATAAAAAAGATCCAGTCAGAAACAAAATACACTCATTGAAATAAAGAACAATTTACAAGGAAACAACAGTAGAGTGGATGAAGCCAAGAATCAAATCAATGATTTGGAACATAAAGAAGCAAAAAACAACCACACAGAACAAGAAGAAAAAGAATAAAAATAAGTGAGGGTAGTGTAAACAGCCTCTGGGACAACTTCAAGTATTCCAACACTCACATCATAGGAGTGCCAGAAGGAGAAGAGAAAGAACAAGACATTAGAAATCTATTTGAAAAAATAATGAAAGAAAACTTCCCTAATTTGGTGAAGGAAATAGACATGCAAGTCCAGGAAGTATAGAGAGTCCCAAACAAGGTGGATGCAAAGAAGCCCACACCAAGATACATCATAATTAAAGATAAAGGGATAATCTTTTTTTTTAAAGATTCTATTTATTTATCTCTAGAGGGGAAGGGAAGGAGAGAGGGAGAGAAATATCAATGTATGGTTGCCTCTTGTGCATCCCCTGCTGGGAACTGGCCTGCAACCCAGGCATGTGCCCTGACTGGGAATCGAACCGCGATCATTTGGTTCGCAGGCCCGTGCTCAATCCACTGAACTACACCAGCCAGGGCACTAAAGGGATAATCTTAAAAGCAGCAAGAGAAAAGCAGTTAGTTACCTACACAGTAGTTCCCATAAGACTGTCAGCTGATTTCTCAAAAGAAACTTTGCAAGCTAGAAGGGATTGGCAAGAAATATTCAAAATCATGAAAAGCAGTGAACTACAGCCAAGATTGTTCTACCCAGTGAAGCTGTCATTTAGAATGAAGGGCAGATAAAGAGCTTCCCAGACAAGAAAAATCTAAAGGAGTTCATTATCACCAAACCATTATTATATGAAATGTTAAAGGACTTATTTAAGAAAAAGAAGATCAAAACTATGAACAGTAAAATGGCAGTAAGTACATATCTGTCAACAATTGAAGCTAAAAAACAAACTAAGCAAATAAGAACAGAAACAGAAGTATGGATATGGAGAGCATTTTGATGGTTGCCAGATGGGAGGGAGGATGTTGGGGAATGGGTGAAGAGGTGAGGGGATTAAGAAGTACAAATAGGTAGTCACAGAATAGCCATGGGGATGTAAAGTACAATATAGGAAATGGAGTAGCCAAAGAATTTATATGCATGACCCATGACCATGAACAATGGTGTGGGGATTACCTGAGGGAGTGGGGGTGCAGTGTGGAGGGGGGCAAAGGGGAAAAAGTCAGGACAACTGTATTAGCATAATCAATAAAATATAATTAAAAAATAAAAACAAAATAAATAGTAAATGGTTGAAAAAATCAAATAAGTAAAAATATTTTGTACCACATGAAAATTAAAGGAAATTCATATTTCAGTGTCCATAAGTAAATTTCACTGGAACCTAGCCATGATTATTTGTTTTTGTGCCATCAATGTTTTCACCCTACAACAGCAGAGCTGAACAAGAGACCTGGTCACCTGCAAAGCCTAAAATATTTACTATCTGGTTCTTTAAAGAAAATATTTGCTGACCCTGATACAGATAAAATATATATAAATTTGTTATATCCAAATATATATGTAGAGAGTTACATTATATATTTTATACTTTTTCTTTAATATTTAAATACAAACACTTATTGGTAACTGTAAATATTCTTTGAAACATGATTTTTAAAAGTATTTTATTTATTATTTAATTTTAAAGCAAGAGGAAGGGCAGGAGAAAGAGAGGGAGAGAAACATCAATATGTGGTTGCCTCTCACATGGCCCCCATTGGGGACCTGGCCTGCAACCCAGGCATGTGCTGCCCTGACTGGGAATCGAATCGGGAACCCTTTGGTTTGCAGCCTGTGCTCGATCTATTGAGCTACACCAGCCAGGACTGAAACATGATTTTAATAGCTCCCTAATATTGCATTATTTAAGATGTGCTATAAATTAAATACTTCTTGTTGGATATTTGGGTTATTAAATTTTTTCACTTATAATAATTGCCACAAACATCCTTAAGCATCAATATTTGACCATATCTCAGATAAATGTCCTAAAATTAGATTCCTAGAAGTGAGATGACTAGCATAAAATGTGTAAACAGTTATAGATACCCTAAAAATGTTGAACCAATTCACACACCCATGATTCTCAGTGAATGAGAATGCTTTTCTCTGTGTACTCTTCTGAGCAGTACTCATTAAAGGAAAAAAGAGGAGGGAGAAGGAGAGGAATGTGAGGCTGAGGCAGGGGGAGAGGGAGGTTAAGACTGAGATTGACTGATGTTAGATTCAGGCTCATTTGCCTCAGTGAGCATATTTTCTCTTTAGTGAAATGGGTGTAAGAGTTCAAGGAACTAAGCGGTTTGCTTTGAGGATCAAAATAAATAAATAAATGAAAGCAGTTTGTAAACTGTTAAAGCATAGTCCCTGTCCCATATTTACTATGATTCTGTGAAAACTATATATTGATATATTAACCAGCTAGTAGTTCACCCTGAAGGGAGAAAAACAACTCACCAAACTGTCCTGTTTACAAGAGAATCAGGTCTTAACTTTACAAAGAGCATTTCATCCCTGTCTTACATTCTTAAAATTAGGTCCATGTGTTTCCTTTAATTAGTGTTTGATATAGTATTAATATTCTTATTTATCTCCTGTGTGCCATATGGATTAAATTCTCATTACCCTTGATCTTAATACTTTTAATATATGTAAATCAGCAGACACCCTCTGTAAAGCAGTGTTTGCATCCCTGTCAATTATTGCCTTGGGCAAAATAAAAATATCTGCATTGCAAAAAATCCCCAAATTGTCTTGAAACCCTAAAATATTTACACTGGTCAAGCTCCAGAAATAAAATAATGGCCAAGTGAAAACAAAGACAATTAGAATTAAGCACTGCTGAAACCTGACGGAGGTTAACGAGCGCCCACTGTGTATGCATTGAATATATCGTCAAGATGGTCACATTTCAGGGTGCACCTCGTTAAGGCTTTGTGATTCACTTCACTTCAGTGACTAGAACGCACTACGGCTTTGCTGATGAACGAACAGAGGCACGCTATGTTAAGCGCTTCTGTGTTCTGCAGCAGCTGCAGCGTGAGTCTTTCTGTTCGCTTGTTCCGAGCTGTAGCAATTCACATCACTTCCTCAGTCCTTAGTTTCTCCCACTAATGTTAATGGGTGATTAGGCAGGAATTCAAAGGTACATTCCAGCTCTAAGTACTAAACAGAAACAATAACAAGGCAGGTATTGAACATGTTTTAAAGGAACTTTAAGTGTAACTGGAACTATAGCTACTAATTAACTCAAAAAGTATTGGAGAAGGAAAAGGGCAGTGGTGATTGATTCACAGAAATTAATCTTAAATAGAACCATTTATATATCCTATTTACGACCACACAGTCCTTTATGTTTTTTTCCCCCTTTTCTTAAAAAAAAAACCTCTGCCCTGGTTGGTGTGGCTCAGTGGACTCAGTGCTGGCCAGTGAACCAAAGGGTTGCTGGTTCAATTTCCAGCAGGGCACATGCCTGGGTTGTGGGCCAGGTCCCCAGTGCAGGGTGCACAAGAGGCAACCACATGTTGTTGTTTCTCTCCCTCTCTTTGAAAAAAAAAAAGAGAAAAGAAATCCATTGTGAAACACACATTGGCATTATCTTTTCACCTCCTAATTTGAAATATTCTTCTAGTGTATGCTGGGATAGTCATTCCCTCCCCTTAGAGCTTATTTGATTAATGGTACAAAGTGATTCGAGGTCCACAACCTGCATGCCATGAAATACTACAATTTTTTCCTGCTTATTTGTAAGGTTAATTGCCTTTTGTCAGCCTTTCATTTTGCTATGGGAAATGAACAGTTTTCCATACTTATAATGGAGTTGGAAGTCCTCTTTGGACTGTAGGAGGACTTATGTTCTTAACACCAGTTGATGGTTCGTTCTGGAAGAATGCAATCAGGTATTCATTTTGAATTAATTGCCTGGGTAGCCACTCTGGTTTCTTGTATTCTGACTGACAAGCATCCTGCAACCTACTAGTTACTAAATAATGCAGTTTGATTTTCAACCCAGTCAAATTTTGCTGGTACAACAGAGTTTACAGGTATATAGTATCTTCTAGAAGCAGTCCAATCTTCAGAATGTTAACAGATATCTTCTATAGAGAGTTCACAATCTAACTTTAAAAAATTATACACCTTTAGCCCCATCCCTGACTAGTAAAACACACAGAGACCAATTACAAGGCACAGCTGATGTATCAATAGGGAACATGAGAGTTTATATGACAAATTACTAAAGAAAAAGAAGGGAATATCTAGAGGAAAACCAGTCATGGCATAAATTATTTCTCATAATAGACTGGCTTGGGAAAATGAGAACCATGAGAATTCACAACACATTACGTTGTGTATGTATTTCCCCAATTAAGCCAAACATGTTTGTAGATATTTATGTTTGTTGGAATTGTTTCAAGAAGTGGATAGCCCAGTGGAACATCTGCCATGTTGAACCAGGGCTGCATCACATGAATGGGTGCCAACCTTGGCCATGAGGGCCCGACCTGCACAGGTAGTGAGTGGAGGAAATGCCAAGCTTTGGTGGCCTCTTCCACCTCTCTACCCCCTCTCGACCACCACTATTTCAGTTGCATATTGAAAGACTGACCCTTGTTTTCACACTTATTTCTCTAGCATCATTTCACCATAATCTTAGCAGCTGCCTTCACTTTTAGACAATGTGTTCAGGAACAGCACAAGCCAGAAACAAAGGCATCTCATTCCAGATTCCTCCCTCAACTACTCCCACCATATATCAATCATCAGATCGGGTACACTCCACTTTTATCCTCCCTGCAGGATAATCATTCCCTCACTCTCCCTGATTTGATTCAGGCCCTCAGCAACTCACGCTTAGACCACAGGGACTGCTGCCCAGCTAATCCCATCTCTAGTTTTGCCCCATCCTATCTATTCCCCACAGGGTAACGTGAGATGATTTTCTAACTGAGCACAGCACTCCTCTGCTTAATGTTTCCAATGGTTCTCCCTAATTTTCCAAACAACGATGGTACTCTTCAGCACAGCGCACAAGACCCTTCCTGATCTGACACCTCCTTACCTCTCCAACTCATCTCCTACTGTTCCTCAGAGCTCAGCCTATGTTCCAACACAACAAACTCCACCTGCCAGCCCTGTAAGAACTGTCTCAAGTTCATCTTCTCCCGGACCCTCCCCTAACTTTCAAGTCCAAGTCAAATGCTCTAATACTGGGCTCCCATTTCCTCCTCTATATAACAACATAACAATAATTATCTCACCCGTGAGTAAGTACAGAATCATATTCATCTTTCTATTTGTGTGCCCTGGATCATACCAAATGACAAATGAATGTATATTCAACGGATGAACAAATCTTTTAATGGCTCTTGCTCAAAAACATCTACCAACATCTCTAATTCCTTTAGAAATTACTCATTGATAGGTAAAAGCCAGCTAGTCTGATAAAATCTATCTGCTATCTAGAGAAAAAAAAGGCTGTATTAACAGCTGGCTTTTAGGAGGTAATTCTAAATCAGCAATGGAGTTGCTGGTGAGTCTTTCAGGACGATGGGGTAGGTTTGTTTATTTCACAAAGATTGAGTCCCAGCTACATTCCTAGCACCATATCAAGGAACAATGAGAACAAGAGGCTTAAGGATAAGGCTGTGGGAACTTCAAATTCCTACCTATCATTTACAGACGCGTTGTCAGGGTGCTGCTAATTTATGAAACAATGTTTACACTGATATCTGTGCAACAATTGAGAACTGTCCAGGATCTGCAAAAGCACAGAGAAATTGCAAATAAAGAATCCAAAATCTAGGCCAGAGTTTTTTTTTTAAATGGTTGTTTCTTCAAGGACAAATAATCAGAATGGTCACTTGCTAAATAAAACCAGTCCTACCAGCCATACAGCAATGATTAGGTCCACTATAGACTGAAAGTTGTGTTCTCCTCAAATTCATATGTTGAAATCCTAATTCCCAGGATGATATTATGGGGGGAGGGTTGGAAGGTGATTAGGAGCCCCCATGAATGGGTTTAGTTCCCTTATTACAGAGACCCAGCAGATGTCCCTCACCACTTCTACCATCTGAGGACACAGCAAAAAGACCGCATCTACGAACCAGGACGTGGGTTCTCATCAGACACTCAAATTCGTTGGCACTTTAATCATGGACATAGCCTTCAGAACTGTGAGGAGTAAATGTCTGCTGTTTAAGTCACCCAGTATTTTAGTTACAACACCAAATAGAGTAACATGTGCTTGCCGTGGAAGATGACAGAGCGTGGGGGTCCAGAACCCAGACTTTGCAGTGAAAAGCCCAAGTGCAATCTGGCTCTGACCCCGCTGGTTGTATGGAAGTGGACAGGCACCTAATCCTTAGCAGAGCGGTGTTCTCATAGGTGGAATGGGAATATTCTGTTATTTTGTTCACAAAAATCTGGTACAAAAAGGATTAATTTTATCTCTTGTAACCTAAGGCTATCTAGTATAAGGAAGAAGCTAAATAAAAAGGAAAATAAGCAAAGCACCTCAACTCCAATCCTTCATGCCAATGTTTTGCATGTAGGTCTTGCCTTCCTTAAAGACCATTTCCATGCTCTGGTTACAGCAACCAGGAGAACTTGGTTTTCTCTTCAAACTGGAAATCTCTTTTTTTAGCAAAGAACTTGCATATGAGATCTAAATCTGGTTTCACATTTGAAACAATAACTTTGGAAGTTTAGTTAGTACATTAATCTTGAATCTTCCCCCAGAATCATTACAGTGTCTGAGTACCCTTAATCCTTTTACAAAATAGTTAAATTAGGTTTAGGTGGAAGCATTTACCAAAAAAATCTCATGTTAAAGTAATTCACATCACTTTATAAAACAGACATTGTTAAAAGAATCAAATCCTACACACACACATACACAAACAAAAACTGGCAAAATAGTCTGAATTCTAGGATTTAGGGAGGAAAAGCAAGGCATTTTTATGATTCGGTTTCTGTGGATTACAGTTCAAAACAAAGTGTGGGAAAAAAACCCGCTTGGTTTTACAGAGTCAGTCAGTCTCTGTCTCCCTCTCTTTCACAAGGTCCCAGGAAGGAAATGGCTCTTCTGTTTATGGCTTAACACGTAATTCAAGTGCAGCTTCATGAATGCCATGGAGGATATCCTTCAGAGGCTGTTGGTGATTAAGTGGGTGTCCTACTGTACAATTTTTTAACCTAAGATACCATATTAATGTAAGAGAAGGATATATTACTTGAATATTGCTGGAAGTTGCCTTTTTTTCCCTGGGGAAATGCAAAATTGAAACACTGACTTTAGCTAATTTTTGGAAGAATGGGTGAAGGGCCCACCTAATGGAAAACTAAGTACAAAAAAGAAGAAATGAAGATGGTACTGTAGTGTTCCTTGGACTAATATTTAGGCCCCAGGTAACAGGAAAGTATAAGCATAATAATTAACAAAGAGGTGACATACACAATTTTATGATTTTTTAGTATTTTCAGGGTTTTTTCCTGTCTTCCTTTTTTCTTTTCTCCCATCCATCCTCACCACCAAAGTTGGAAAGGAAAAATGTCAGACTGGATGTCTAAACATATCTTTGGATATTAAATGTCAATTTATCTAATAGGATCCATATGTCACTGGCTTCATTTTTTTATAGACCTTGACCTTGGTCATCCAACCTTTCAAAGGAGTAGTTGGCTCCATCAGTTCTAGTATTGTGGCCAGATTCCTGCTACAGTAACTTCACTTCAGAATCTAAAGATCTAAATATTTAAATCTATGGTCCATTGAATTTTTACAGCCTCCTTTTATGCCTTAACCCTGTTATGCCAAGATTCAGGTGAAACCACTGCTGAAAGTCACTGTAATCTTGCTAACCAGCTAAGGGTTTTGGTGGGGATAGAAGCCTGTACCTCTCTGCAAATGTGGTGAGTCAAACTGTGGAAAACAAACCTGGGAGCTGGATATTTCAAAGAGCTATGTCCTCATCTCTTTTTTGAGCAAAAGAAAACCCAAACAAAGTCACACAACCACTAAAGCAATCCCATCTGTGTGGAAACCATATTTTAAACACATACAAAATCAAATGTGCCATATGCCCTCAGTCCTGAACATTTGCTAGAACATTTCTGAGTATTTATTGTTAGAGTCAGTGTATTCAAGCAAAGGAAGGGAAAAAAAAAAGCCCAATGTGAAGTCCTTGGTCTTCCTCCACCGAGCTGTTTCCGCACTCTGCCCCCATTATCGTGATGCACGTCATGCATTCTATTTGGCAACCTGCACTGTACTCTTTCTGCCTCTGTTTATTTACTAATAAAATAATTTTATATGCCCCATTTTTTGGAATTCAGGGATTTTGCAAACATGTCTGGAAAGCAGGTTTTTCGGCCTCTGCCATATCATTACACAGAGAAAATGATACTATTTGTACAACACAACCAGGCAGACGGTGCTCCGGCTGCCCAGTTCTGCCCTCTTGCTCCAATATCTTGGCACAACCATAACCCATCCACGACCTGCCAGTGCACCAAAGCATATCGCTTGAAGGTCTAAAAAGCTGCTAAGTGGAATAGGAAATTTTTATTTGACAGCACATAAAAATGTGCATGACCATCATTCCATTCCTAAATCTCATCAAGCTTTCCCCCAATTGGGTATGTGTTAAGACTACTTAAGACCCTACTTTCCAAACACATGCAATAATTTCTGTTCCTTATAAGCAATAAAAGGTGTGGCTTTCCTTGCGGTGACATTCCACTTGTGACTTGTTTTGTGTTATGTTTTTTCCAATGGACTTTCTGCCTGGAGACCTCTCAGCGTTATGAGATGGGCCGTTTAGCAGGTCATTCCCTTCCAGCCTCAGCCACAGGCCCCAACAAAACAGGCTGATCAGAAGCAAAGCTCAGTGATCAGCTTTGCACTCTGCTGCTCCAATTAGAGCTGTAGCCTATTAACTTTCTTAAACATTTTGTTATGTGACTTTTTATATGCGCAAAGGAATGTTATATTTTCAGATCCGAAGAGAGCTTCAAACACTTCTATAAGTCCTTATCTTAGAATCTCCCACAATCTTCACTGCCATCACCTAACATCCATAGGTAAGGGAGAAAATTTACATTTTCAGTTGAAAAACTTAAAGAAATTCACAGAACTCTTTTGCGTGTGACTCTTTTTAAAAAATGTTTTAAAATTTATTGTTAGGGAGAAGGGAAGGGAAGGAGAAAGAAAGGAAGAGAAACAGGGATGAGAGAGAAAAACATCCATTGGCTACCACTCGTATGCACCCTGACCAGGGACCAAACCCGCAACCTAGGCAGGTGCCCCGACTGGGAATCCAACCCACAGCCTTTAGCTCTCTGTGACAAAGCCCGACCTGCAAGACACCAGTCAAGGCTGTTATTGAAATTCTTATTGAACTCATTAACACTCATCTAGTTATGAGTATTAGTTTTGGTATTAGAATGACTGTTTCAGTAGAAGATATTATTACAATAATAATTATAAATTCATCATCATCATCATCAAGTTTATAACTAAAATCACTCTGTCTTCTTCTTCTATTGCATGATTTTATGTTTGCTCTTAGGAAACAGTCTCTGGAAAGATAAGAAGGCATCCCCTTCATGTCAATAAATGCAATAAATACAGTTCAAATTGTTGTTTTAGCTGAAAGTTGCTTGCAAAAATTCTATAACCCGTTCCCCATATGCCAATAGGCTAGGTGTCTCATTTAGAAATATGGCAATATTAAAGGTTAGGTGGTTGACAAACACCTGCGCTAATGTTCTAAGGGTCTGAGTCTGTGACTCAGGCACAGAGTGCTGCAGCTCTCCGTCAGGGTTGCTGTGCTGTTCTCAAACCTGGACCATGCAGATACGGGGAACTCGTACACTCTCCCAGTCTTATTGCCTTCCAGGAGGCACCAATAAGATAGCAGGGCACTAGTCAGAAACATGTGAACTTCAAAATGACACACAGAACACTTACTGAGAGGGGGAACCTCTTAAAAAATGCCAAACTCATTAACACTTGGTGTACAATTTTTAAAAACTGAGTGTTCTTTTGCCAGTATGATATGATAACTCCATACATTTCACTATTTAATACTTTAGTGCAGATAACTGTAATCAATCAGTAAAACATGCTTTTGGGGAAATTAGAGTTTTCTCACTGACCACTCATAACTCCCTTTATAAGATGAATAATATTTAGTTGCTAGCGTAAGTAGAACTTAGAAAAACTCAAATGACAGAATTCTAGCTGTAATGTGTATTCAAAATGTAAACTTTATTTTAACATTATTGCCTACATAACTCACATGGTAAAAATTCTCAGACCTTAAAATCAACATAATAATCATTCTATACCCATATCTTTTAAAAAATCATTTTTAAAAAGATTTTATTTATCGATTTCTGTAGAGAGGGAAAAGGAGAGGGTATCGATTTCTGTAGAGAGGGTAAGAAACATTGATGCGAGAGAGAAGCATCCATCAGTTGCCTCTCACATGCGCCCCGACTGGGGACTGAGCCCTGGTGAAGCATGTGCCCTAACCAGGAATCGAACCAGTGACAGTTCACTTTACGGAACAATGCTCGCCCAGCTGAGCCACACCAGTCAGGGCAAAACTCGTTTTTTCTTAGCCACCATGTTATGTACCTAAACTGCATTTTCTATCCAAAGAGTCCTTCTAACTGAGGAACATTACTTCATCCTTTCCTTTGTAACATATACTTCAGAGTAAGTCTCTTAACCTCCTATTTTAGATGCCTTTTAACATTAAGTAATTTAAACACATCCTATTGGGAATTGTTGAGAAAATAACAACGAAACTTTCAGAAGTTTCTAATTCATCATGTTTTCATCATTAAATCCAAGTGTATTTTAATGTGTTATATAACCTGCTGATAGGAAGACCAATATTTCAAGCTGTCTTCACTGATTACTGTAGCCAAATTCTTTTGCAACAAAGGTTCAGGGATTTTTCAGGTGTGTTAGGGGAAATGTGTTTGAGCAGAGGAGGAGAAAAGACTTTAAAGCAAGCTACACTCCCCCTTTCATCAGGGCTTGAGACTATCTCTCCAGACCATACAAATTTATCTAAAACAATTATGGTTATCAATTAGATGACCCAGTTTAGTTTTCTCTCATCCAAAGCATTGCATTGAGCTAAATAAACCACACAGCAACCTGATTCAGTCTCCCTTGCCCCCTGCAGACTTTTTCAAGGCTCACTACTAATCTCCTTCTTCAGTCTTGCTTGGAGACTGCATCCATTTTTATAATGGATTTGATTGTACAAAAAAAAAAAAAAAAAGATAAACAGAAAGTCTCCCACTGTTCTAGACAGATGGCTGTGCTCCATTTCCTAAGCTCTAGTCCCATGGTGACAACTGTGGTCTAGAAATATTTACAATATGCAACTAAAATGTAAGATGCAAGATGCTTTTTGAAACAAAGCTAATTTCCTCCAAAGAGACTACCCATCTGAATTAATTTACCATTTGATAAATACTTATTAAGCACCTACTGTGTGCTAGGTACCCTGTCAAGCACATCCCTGTTTCTCCTCCTCTATCATCATTCTCAGAGTGACCAAGAACGAACATCACTGAGTTCTTATTATACTTCACTACAAGTGGTCGCAGAATTGTATGCATAACTTCCAGTGTTCTTACCCAATTATGCACAGAGGATACATTTATGGAGCAGGTATTGCTGGCCCAGGTGACTGCCCTCCAAAGAGGCTGTGGCCCTGTCACAAACAATATTATGAATGCTCTCGTTTACTCATAATTCTGACAGCCCAAGTATTATGGTGAGAAGCAGCAATGGAGTAGAGAGTATAAGACCTACAATTAACAACAGGATGGGGCTGTAACTATTTCAGTTAGATATTAAAGGAAAAGAGGACCTAGAGGATCAGAATACTTAGGTAAAACTGGAGCAAAACTTAAATTATTATGATAATAAACCAATTCTCCCATTCTATCTTAAATTCTTTATAAATGTAATTTTTAATAGTTCTCTATTATTCCACAATATAGCTGTATCAAATTTATTTAATTGTTCTCTTAAGTTTTCCCAGATATTTTTAAAAGGCAGGTTATGTGTTAGTTATTGGAATAAAGGATCTGAAAAATTTTAAAAGGCCCTCAAAAATACATTGTACAATAACTTTGCACAACAATTATATCCATTATAGTCACGCCAGCATGCTACCAAAGTGTGTTTTTCTTATTTCTCCTATTTCTAGACTCTGCCAGAAATAGCCTGATTTTGTTTACACAAACTATTTCCACAAGACATACTTGAGTATTTGCTTTGGGATCTTAGAATCCTTTCTTGGTGACCTTTCTTTCCCCTGCAGGCCGTGATACTCCATGAGGAAGGACATGAGACTGAATCTAGTCATTCAGATGGAATATTTGGTTCGTGTGACTTGAAAATCCCTAAGATCAGAAACCAGCATGAAGCAATGCCATGGGCATAAGTGCCTCAGATGATTAAATTCTATCTGTGTACACACTACCAGTTGTCTACTTACATTCATTCTTTCCAACAGAACTTTTATATCATAGAGGGCACGATGCAATCAACTCAAAAATATTTTCCAGCACCTCTTGCAGATAAAGGAGGACCATGAAATGGAAACAGGATGTATTGCATAGGGCTTCCATGAAAATCCTTTTTGCTCTTTTGAAAAGAATGGAGACATGATGGTTGGAGCTCCAGCAGCTATCTTGGGATCATGAAAAAAAAAAAAGCCAGGAGAAGTGCAGAGACTTGGTCTTGCCTAACATTCTTGATCTTGTAAACCAATGCCAGAGGTATGTAAACTGCATACCTCCTGGACTTCCAGTGACATGAAGAATATAAACATTTGTCTCTTGAAGTCACTGTTTTTCAGTGTCTGTTTATTGAAGCAGAGAACAATTACTAACGGATGCATTATTCTAGAGAAGCATTTTCCATCTTTGTGGAAGACGGTATGAACTTTACACAAGGAGTTGACATTATATTGGGTCCCTTTAAATGGTATAGCACTCTTTCCCCCCAGATCCATTCTCCATCAGTTTGCACTCTGTTCTGTGCGCCAGAAGCTGACCTCTATGGACTACTCTGGCTTCCCAATGGTTTGGCCAATAGAAAGCCCTAACAGAGAATCGGAAGGAAGGGACAAATGAGGAAGGACTGTGTCTTTTGTAGATTGTGTCCTTCACTGAAGGTCAACTCTTTTCTCAAGACTTCTATACCCACATGACTTACTCCTTCTGGGTTCCACATGCCACTCTCTTTCCTTGTCCTTTTAGGTGTATGTGGTTACAGCTTCCCTCTCACTAGCTCCTAGGCTACTATACTATCCTTTATGGTTTCTGTACATCCTTCCCATACTCTTTAAAAAGAATCCCTTTATTAAACAATGGCCAATTTTTCCTAATTTGAGTGTGCAATCTATTTCTTGCTGAGATTCTGCCTGATACATTCCTTGTTTTATATATACATATATATTTTCTGGAATTTGAAGAAAGCCCATAGGTCCATACCTGCAGGCCTTCTATATACTTTCTATATCAAGATAAGGATTTAATTTTAACAAGACAGGCAGGAAAATACTTTTTAGGGGCTGAGCAGACTCAAATAAAGTATATAGAATGTTAAAAATGGGGAGGACAATCAATTTTTTACTCACCCAAGGACATGCTTATTGATTTTTAAAGAGAGGGGAAGGGAGGGAGAGAGAAAGGGAGAGAATATTGATGTGAGAGAGAAACATCGATTCATTGCCTCTCATATGCCCCCCAATTGGGGACTGAACCTGCAACCTAGGCATGTGCCCTGACCAGGAATTGAACCCATAACCTTTCAGTTTATGGGATGATGTTCCAACCAACTGAGCCACACTGGCCAGGGCAACAATTAATTAAAAAATAATTTTTAAATGCAGAGATTGCAATCATTTTACCAATGGTGGGAAAGGGGACAAATACCCGTCAATGAACGAAGGGGAAGAGACAATCTGATGTACTGTTTTCCCAGTACCTTCCCAAAGTGTTAAATAGATGCTGCTACATGAAGTGGGAGTCCCATTAACGAGCTGAATAAGAGGATGCAGCCTAGAGTGAAGAGTGAGCAGCCCACAAGAGATGCGAAGAGCCCTGCTCCCCAGATGGCAACCCAAACTGAAAATTAGAAAACAGAGTGCAAGTGTGATGCTGTGAGTTGATCTACTCTGGACACAGGGAAATCTAGTCGCGAGGGATAAACTGAATGAACACTTTGTAATTTGATCCTTGGAGACTTGAAGTGGATCCTCAGTTCCCCCGCCCATACCCCAAACATTCAGACCATGTGTAATGAGTTAGCATGTGAACTGTCCTTTGGAGGGAAATCAGTTAAGAACAGAAACAAGCCTAGAGCTCTTTGAACTTATCTGATTTCTGCACAAATGCAGAGTTTGACATTTAAAGTTGGTGTGTGCCCATTGGGAGAGCCCAGCCATTGTGTCTGGGCACAAAAACTTCTCCTTTGAAATTAGGATAGTGTGTAAACTCATCCCTTAAGAGCTTTGTAGATCTTTCACATTTGTTTCTTGGGCCTGTTTGAATTTGTTCTTTTAAATAGGCTGCTTAGAAAAAAATACCTGGCACCAATTTAATGAAAAGGGATATCATTAATTTCTTCCCTTAAAAAGGAAGGGTCCCTTTGGGAACACTGAGTCTTCATGTATATTAGGTCAGACTAACCCAGCCTAATGTCTGGGTAGACTGGCTGTTCTAATTGCTCATTGCTAAGCAGCCAAACACACCCTTTTGGATAGTGGAGAAAGAAAATGAGGATCTTAGTTGGTGGGAGCTCTAAATATCCCTTATACCGTTTAGGTGGATTAATGAAACATAACTACCTCCTATTACACAAATTGTTGGACACAGAAAATATCAACAAATTAGTCCTACTTTTCTTAAACGCAACAGAGGTTCAAGGTGATAGACTCTTGAGACTTGTGGTGACATTCAGAAAAAAAACAAGTGCAATTTATAAAAATCTGAGCACACTCCAGAAGTCTTGACAATTTGAATGGAAAGAAGGAAGGAGTTGTTAATTTGAGAATTAGGTACTTTTGGAAATGATTCGCAGTAGAGGAGTGGGAAATCACAGCAGTGGCAGCGAACCATTTATTAGGTGCTTACGATGTGCCTGGCTCTATTATCATGCATTGAGGCAATATCCTGAGTCCTATTTTTTAAGGGCAAGTCCTGACCCGGAGTTCCTTGGAGCTGCCAGAGTATTACCCACACATAGAAACACACACACACACACACACACTCTCTCTCTCTCTCTTAAAAACATAGGAATGCAAATTATAGAGCAGGGAAGTTCCGTGTGATAAAAGGGCTAAATACTGACAAAGCACTGGAAAGAAGGCAAAATGTGGGAATGAAGGGTTTGGGGCTGGTGGCAGGCAGAGGTGAGGAAAGTTCGGGTGTAGGACAGAGCACGGTGACTTGTCGGGAATCAGGAAGTCCCTGTGAATTGTTCTTACTTGAGAGAAAAACTGCAAACACACTTAATATCAATTGTTATCTTGAACTTCTCCCTCCAGGCATTATCCCAACCTCGTATTCACAGTTTTATAAGAAATACATCTGTTCCTTTTTTTTTAATTACAAGCAATTTTAATCCAAATCCGACAGCAGTCCAACCTAACAAAACATACCTAATAGCAATGATCCCCTAGGTGTGGCTTTATGTCCCTTTTCTTGCCTTCTTGTCTTTGAGCCTAATCAGAACAGAAACCCTGAACTCTGACCAACGAACAAACAATAAAATAACTTGGGCATAGTGAAACAGATTTCAGAGTCTATAGCTGCACATAGAGCTAACTGTTCAACCCCTTGAGGTTCCTATTTTTCCTGGTTCCTTTGTAGAACAAAAAGGAAAATACAGGTAAGAGGCTAAGATGGCTGAGGAACCATCAAAAACAGTCTAGGCCCCGAGAGCTGGTTGAGAGGCATCGCTTCCTTGGTTTCTCTCTGTAACGCAGCTCTGGGTTGAATTCTGGCTCTGGACTGACCAACTGGGACTCAGTTTTCTCATCTGTAACATGAGAAGGTTGAGCAAAAGGATCTCAGCCAGAAGCCTAGTGACAAAAGAATGAAGTCATAAAATGAGCTTTTGTAGAGCAACGAAAATAAACGCATTAACCTTAAAAATACAATATTAAGACAAAAAGAAGAAAATGCTGGGGACCAAAGAACACATGCGGTGTGATCTCACTCATACAAAGCTGAAAAATGGGCAAAATGAAACTCTGATGTTCAGGTGCACGTAGAGGTGGTTACCTCCAGGGAGCAGGAGGAGAGTCACAATCAGGAAAAGAACGTGCAGAAGGCTTCCGGGGGCCGGGCAGGCTCTGTTTTGTGATTTCAGTTGTAGTTACAGTTCAACACACTACCCATCTCTGTTTAAACTTCTTTTTCCCCTACAAGCATGTTACATTCCAGAATTTTTAAAAAGTGTAAAAAACAAAACAAGCACAATATCTCGTATCTTTCCAATGTGAGCTCTTCCTGGTGTGGAAAGGGAACAGAGAGAGGGCTGGAAACATCTTTCTCCCCTCTTTGCCTTGCTAATTCTCACCCCACTTCAGTTCTCAGCTTTGGGGTGAGCCTATCTAATCCTTCTTTGCTCCCATGAGACCACAGATGTGTCCCTGTCATAGCAAAGCTCCAGTGCCCACTTTTAATAACACTCTGGTCAAAGGAGATTTGGCTTCAGATTTATTTGTCCATTTCTCCCTTGAAATGTACACTGCCTAAGGGCAAGCCTGGACCTGGCTCCCTTCTACCTCACTGGAACCTAACATAGGACCTGCTTAGTAGCTGGTCCACTTAGTAGCTGCTTAGTAAACACTGGCTGAATGAATGAGGAATAAAGGTGTGTTTCACACTCTCCCAGACCTCTTTGAATTTAAACCAACAATTTCTCTCTTGTTTAATACTTCTTTTCTGTAAGTAGACAACCACAGAGTTTTCCTGGTCATTCTAGGTGTTCTAGTTATTTAAGGAGTATAGGTCCATATTTTGCCATGTATACTGTGCACCTTTTTGCACAAATTTTTGACAGAAAAATAGGATGTGCATTATACATGGGTAGTACTAACTTTGTATCTATATAAATGTTTTTAATTCTTTTATTTATACTTATGCATTAAAAGTGTAACTCCAGAAAACAATGATGATATGCATATGCAAAATGATAGCCTGGAATATGATAATCAGTTTTGTTTCCAAATATAAATAAATAAATAATTTCATTAAAAAATTAAAATGAAAGATTTTTTCCCTCAAAGTTTGGGCCCAAAACGTGGGTGTGGTTTATACATGGCAAAATGTGGTAAGTGGCTAAGAAACAACAGTCCAATAAAAATGAAAACTGACAGAAAAGTTTTACCATGGTTCTACACATAGTCACATGAGCAAGTTTTCGCCTCCCTTATTTAATTTGGGACTATGTCTATCTCGCCTCCCTATAACACTTAAAATGGATTGCATTTAATTTAGGGAACACACTCGCATCACGGTTTTCTTGTGCTCAACTACCGAACAACCAATTACCTCGTTCCTCTTGGCCCCTTCTTACAATACTTTCTTAGATAGGGAGTGGTGCTGAGATAAGACGGGTGTCAGGGTTATTTTAAACACTTTCCTCCCTAATTACATAGAAAAAAATTCATTACTGCTGTACAAAAGACACTGTTAAGAGAATGAAAAGACTAGGCTAGACTAGGAGAACTATTTGCAAACCACATATCTGACAGAGGACTGGTATCCAAAATATTCCAAGAACTCTTAAACCTCTAAAATAAGAAAACTAACACAACTTTTAAATGGGCAAAAGATCTAAAAAGACACTTCAGCAAAGAAGATGTAGAGATGGCAATAAGCATAAGAAAAGATGCTCCACATTATATATGTTCAGGGAAATGCAAATTAGAGCATCAAGGAGATAACCCCACATACCCATGAAAATGGCAAAAATTCAAACCACCGACAACACCAAATGCTGTTGAGGATGAGGAACTCTCAAACTTTGCTGGTGGGACTGCAAAATGGTTTAGGAACTTGAAAGGACGGTTAGGCAATTTCTTACAAAACTAAACATAGTCTTATGA